>KN470656.1:9093-64212 GCA_000787095.1 Periophthalmodon schlosseri | reverse complement strand
AGAGGAGGAGCTGTGAGAGTGGGTGCCTGAATGTTTAGTTTTTTTTTCCCAAGAATCTCAACTATCTCAACAACTAAAGCATATTTCGGGCAGAAATAACACGAAAGAAACCCCGCAAAAAACACAAATTCCTTTCCATACTACCAGGAGAACTCTCGTAGCAAAATGTACCAATTTTGCTCAAACTTCAATTGGACCTATTATTGACCCCTGTGGAACACCACTTCTAAACAATGTGGCAACTGCATTATGTCTTAGTAAACTTAATACACATTGTATATTTGGGACATTCATACAGTTAAGGACTTCACACTTGCACACACCAGATTAAAACTGGAACTAAACCAGGAACTAAACCAGGACTATCGAACCAAACCAAGTCTACATCAGGATTAAACTAGTTTCAAACCAGGAAATTGTGCAGTAAATAGTGTTATAAAGTGTGATAGAGATCCTCTTTCTAGATGTTATACTGTAAGGTCACTGCCACTGACCCACAGGTTGGCGGTGCGATTCCTGCTCCTACAGATGAATACTGTTGTTGTGTTCTTGGGCAATGCACTTAACCCACCTCACCCCTAGTATTGGAGTATTGGTGTACACTGGTATATGAATGCGTGTGTGTGAATGGGTGAGTGGTTCCTCGATGCAAAGCACTTTGAGGTGGAAAAGCGCTATATAAAAATGTGACTATTTACCATTTACAATAAAATGTTTCAGGTTTGAACTTTTTAGGTGCCTGCATGAAATTTCCTGTCAACATTTTGTTCACCTCTTCAGAAACAGTTTTTGTGCTGAGTTTGATAGTAAAAGGTGGTCTAAAATGTCCTCGTGTTTAGGTTTCGGAGGCGTGCCGTTCTCCCTGCTCTATCATTAAAGCTGTAATGAGCCACTTTTTACACTGCCGAACATCGTCTGGGAAACCACAGGAGCTGCAGGCCGCGAGAGACAAACACCGATCTGTGCGGTTCAAACGCTTCATTCAGACCGGAGCCGTTTATCAGAGCTCAGAGCGGCTCTCTAAATACAAGCCTTTGTGAAGACAGGATAAAAGACAGTGCTAATCGTCTCATCACAGACAGAGCACATGGCTAATTATCTCCGTTTGACCCTAATGTCCAATGAAAATGCTTTATACTGATGAGCTTTTTGTTCTTGGCGTCTTTAGAAATGTGTTATTCAGTACTGCCTCGTCATAATTGTGCTTCATTTTAGTTTAGCATTTTGTGTTCAAGTATTTTTCTAGTAACGCTCTTATTTTAACACAGTATTTAGTCTCATCCCACCACTGTAGCACTGCAGGAATTCTATAGGAGAAGAGGAGAGAGAGAGGAGAGGAGAGAGAGAGGAGAGAGTGAGTGAGAGGAGAAGAGCAGAGACAGGGGAGAGAGAGACAGGGGAGAGAGAGAGGATAGGAGAAGAGACAAATGAGAGAGGAGAGCAAGAGAGAGGATAGGAGAAGAGAGAAAGAAAGGACAGGAGAGAGGGGGAGAGAGAGAGAGAGGATAGGAGAGAGGATATAAGCAGAGAGAGGAGAGAGAGACAGGGGAGAGAGAGCAGATAGGAGAAGAGACAAATGGGAGAGGAGAGCAAGAGAGAAAAAAAGAGAGGAGAGAGAGAAAGAAAGGGCAGGAGAGGGGGGGGGAGAGAGAGAGGAAAGGAGAAGAAAGAGATGAGAGAGGAGAGGGAGAAAGGGGGAAGAGAGAGAGGAGAGAGAGGGGGGAGAAGAGCAGAGAGAAAGAGGAGAGGAGAGAGGGAAGAGAGAGGATAGGAGAAGAGCGAGATGAGAGAGGAGAGAGAGCGAGAGAGAAGAAGAGCAGAGCAAGGGCGGAGAGAGAGGATAGGAAAAGAGAGAGGAGAGGAGAGAGGATAAAAGCAGAGAGAGGAGAGGGAGAGTGAGAGGAGAAGAGTAGAGAGAGGAGAGAGACAGGAGAGAGAGGAGAGCAAGAGAGGAGAAAAAGAGAGAGGATAGGAGAGGAGAGAGAGAGAAAGAAAGGACAGGAGGGGGGAGAGAGAGAGGATAAGAGAAGAGAGATGAGAGAGCAAAAGAAAGGACAGGAGAGGGGGGGAGAGAGAGAGGATAGGAGAACAGAGAGATGAGAGAGAAGAGGGAGAAAGGGGGAAGAGAGAGGAAGGAAGAGCAGAGAGAGAGAGAGAGAGAGAGTAGGAGGGGGGTATGAGAAGAGAGAGATGAGAGAGGAGAGAGAGCGAGAGAGAAGAGCAGAGCAAGGGCAGAGAGAGAGGATAGGAAAAGAGAGAGAGGAGAGGCCAGAGAGGGGGAGAGAAGATATGAGAAGAAAGGGAGAGGAGAAGAGTAGAGAGAGAGAGAGAGAGTTTTTTTGGATCGTAAAGAGGAGAGAGAGCCTTGCCCCCGTGACCGACCGTCCCATCAGTCACCACACTGAACCAGCCACGCCTCCGCCACTTTTAAATGTCAACTATGAAACTATGTGGCTGTGTAAACTCTGTTACAGAAGTACAAATCTCATCATGCATCTGTGTGAACACAATCTGAAAATTAAAATTCGCTTTTTTTTTTACTTCAAGCGGCTGTACCTGATTTCTTTTTAAATAACAGAGTAAAATTGGTATATTTAAAAAACAGCTTAGGGTCAAAACAAAACCTGTGTCGTCTGCATCTAATTATGAGCTGTTTTTATTGTGAATAGAATGGAGGTGTGCTGTTAGCATACTAGTCACTTATAAACTCATCATGGCGAATAATTAGGATGTTAGGAATGAAATGAACTAGAATGATGTAAAATGGACTAGTTCTGTTTTTCACATTTTTAAAACACTCAAAATCTGGGTAAAAAAAAAAACTACGCTGTACTTGTGTTTATTATTTTTTAGTTATTTCAGTAAAAAATTTAGTAAAATACTAAGTTATTTTTTTGCAATCTAATAATTTTTTAATATTTTTTTTTTGCTTATTTATTTATTTATTTATTTTTACAACTTACAGTTTACAAGTTACTACGTCACCGTGGTAACCTGCGTTTTACAGTAGACACTTTCTAGCCACAGTCTCCCTTTATACTGTTGAAGCAAATCTGGTATAGGCCAAATCATCTGAAGCGCATCAGGACGAGTGGGTGATCCGTTTCTAAACACGTCCATCTAAACATATCCTAAAATTCACAGTGTGTTTTTATAGCCCCACAGGTCAAAATGAAATCTAGATATTTACATTCGTCAAGTGTCAGGGCATCAAGTCAACACGTATCAGGCAGGTCAGTCTGACAGTAGCATGCCCTGTTTTAGATTTATGCTCTGTGGAAGGGCATCTGGAGTGAGGGGACGGATTTAGGGAAATATTTCTCACATATTTGTGGTTCTATTGGATAATCACAGGTCACGTCTGCAGCTCGGGGTTGGACAAGTCAATTACACTCAAAACACAAGGTGAAATGTGGTTGAAATGGGAAGGAAATAGGTTAACACTATATAATAATCAAGTTTTAATTTGCCTTAAAGGTACAGTGTGTAACTTTCTGGAAGATTCCATGGAAATAGAAAGTTAAAGCCATACCTCAGAATAATATAATATATGGAGATAGACAGGGGAGTCAACAGGGGGGGACAAAGGGGTCTGTTGTCTTGTGCCACAGGGTCTTAGGGCCCAGAAATTGTCTTGTGCCACAGGGTCTTAGGAGCCCAGAATTAGACCCTCTTCCTATTAATTTATATGAGAGGGGGGCCCATGTGACGCTTCTTGCACCAGGCCCCCAAATTTCTGTCAACGGGTCTGGAGATTGATACATTTTATGCCATACTGTAGAGCAGGGGTGTCAAACTCATTTTCACCAAGGGCCACATCAGCAAAAAGGTTGTCCTCAAAGGGTCAAATGTAACTGTAAAACTATATAAATGTAACTAAATGCAATGTAAAATAAATGTAACTACTTTTTAAACTTGTTAATTAACTGTTTCTGTATTTATTACTTATTCAAGTTACAAATATTGCATATGTATTTGCATAGATGTAAAAAATATGACTGTGTAACTGCATCTCTCCTGATAAACTGACATTTTAAGACAGCCATACATTTTAATATACCTTGTCGCGGGCCACATAAAATCATGTGGTGGGCCACATTTGGCCCGCGGGCCTTGAGTTTGACACATGTGCTGTAGAGGATTATCACCAAAGGAACAATATTTCCATGGAAACAAACAGAAGCGGGGCCACCTCCAGGCCAAATAAGAGTCAGGTTTGTGGAGAAGCAAGCCCGATCTCAGTGAGGACACATGCTTTTTCTAAATCTGTCAATGCAATAAAGAAATAATTCATAACATTATTAAGAATGAATCCCTCACTCCTGATCCAAACCCCTTAATACGCAGTCGCTATTGCATCATTCTTAATAAACGATTTGTTAATTATGAATGAAGTCTGTGTTTATGCTTTATTAAGGCTAACTGAGGTGCAGTTCTAACGTGGTGCCAAAAACAATATTCCACAGTATTTTCACAAAAGAACAAAATACAATTTCAGTTTTTAAATATACTTTTGGTGGAAGAAATGGAGAGCTCAAGGGCAAAAACAGATATGTCCGTTTTGAAAGAAATTGCCCGAAAGTATTTTTCTTTTTGGTACCATCTTCTACAAATGTTAGCATTTGGCTTTTGAAAATACTGGCGCTTATCTGTTTATGTAAATGAACTCTTCGAATAAATCACATAAAGTGATCAAACAGGGCAAAAAAAAAAAAAAAAAAAAAAGAAAAAAGTCTTTTATTTCGGTTTCTTTTCAAAAAAAAAAAAAAAAAAAAAAAAGGAAAGAGCAGGTAACCTTAATGGGCAGTAGACAGTGTAAGAATATAACTGCATTTGGTGTTTATTTTTGGAGCTAATTAGTATTTCACCTTGAACTTGTAGCAAAGGAGGTGATGCACCTGTAACTTTATTTAACCAAAGTGAACCACAACAATAGGAGAATATTTACTGATGTCGAGAATGTTTCACATATTTACATCATGAACTTTAGCAGAGTTGGCGTAAACAGAGAACAAACCAATGGGCTGAATCTTCAAGCAGTAACAGACAGACAATAGACTCCAGTACATTCAGAACTCTACTGACCGCCTCCTCACCCGCACCTCCTCCTCACCCCCACTGCCCCCTCACCTCCTCCACACCTCCTCCTCACCCCCACTTCCCCCTCACCCGCACCTCTTCCTCACCCCCACCTCCTCCACACTTTCTCCTCACCCCCACTGCCCCCTCAACCCCACCTCCTCCTCACTCCCACCTCCCCCTCACCTGCACCTCCTCCTCACCAGCAGTGAGTACTATTTTTAACTGTTATTATTATTATTATTATTATTACAAGTAAAAGTGCTCTTACTTAAATTGAAGTTACAAAACAGTGCAAAAACTGCCCCAAAAAGTACAGTATTTGAGCTAGCAAAACATAATAATAATACATTAAATATAAAAAAACCCCAAACAAATAAGATACTAATAAAAAAAAAAAAATACATTAAATATTAAAAAAACAAACAAATAAATAAATAAAAACAATACCAAGATACTAATAAAAAAATATATATAAATTCAAAACTAGATAATTTGAGCAGTGTCGCCAGTTGGCAATTAAATATTACAGTTTAAAATTATTATTAAATTATTTATATGATGAGTTATTTCAATAGATCTAATAATTCTGCCTGTAAAAAAAGGTGGTTTTGCACTGTGGTATTAAAATCCCTCTCCAACTTTTTTCCCCTTAGTATCAAATTTGCGTATTTTGACAACATTAGTATTATTTGAGTAAAAGGGAGAGTCAAGTTTATTTAAGAGAAAACACTGTGAGTGGAATCGAGTTCTGGTTTTCAGATGTAGTTCCTCGTGGTGCCATTGTAAATAAACTCTTGTCCTAAAATGGAAGAAGTGGGCCAGTGCTGTGTGTGGTCCCTGCTCCAACCCTCCACCACGTGCAACACTCCGCACTCACAGCTTCTTGGAAACCCCAGAGCTGAGGAGGCTGGGACATTTTTGAGGTTTTCCTAAACTTCTGCATCAATTTGTCCACAAGCGCTCGACTACTGCACATTTTCAGATACCAGTACACACAGACTCAGCAGGCAGGGCTGTGAAGGGTCTCGCTCGAGGACACAAGAACTTAGAAAATAATGGGAACTGGTATCCAACGTATCCGACATATATAAATACAAGCCAACAATGGAAAAACACATGCATTTGCTTGGTATTAAACTTAATATTACACTATTTTCTATGTTATAATGTTGTTTCCTCATCACAAACAGACCTGGAGTTGTGTTTTGTTTCATTCACACACGTTTAACACACAAATCCTGCATATTTAGGCTGAGTTCTTCTCAGACAGAAAACACTCCGTTCCACCTTGTGATGTCATGTGGTAATACAGGAAGTGCTCCGCTATGTTTTTAAACTCCATGCACCTTCGCTAGAATCATTTGGATGATTTTAGCTCTGGAATTGCCAATTTCTACTGAACTAAAGGTAAAAGGAGCTGTTAACTTGAAAACTACCGCTTCATGACATCACAAGGTGGAACAGAGCATTTGGAGCTTTGGAGATGTGGACAGACTAATAATAAAGTGTTACTCAAACATGTGTGAATGAAACAAAACACAACTCCAGGTATCCATTGTTAAAGAAAAAAAACCACAACTCCAGGTGTGTTTTTTGAGGAGGTAACAACATTATAACATGACTAAAAGCTCACAAGAGTCAATTTTGCATAATATAGGACCTTTAAAGGCAGACTATGCAACTTTGGTGGTTGGGGGGTTGACAACTGCTTGTCTCCATGGAGATTTCATTGTTTAACCTGGAATGTTTCACAGTATGGCATTAAACTATGCAGCTAGTGTTTATTTAAATGGTTTTGTTGCTAAAACATACATTCTGATCTGTCTATCACTTGGCCTGTTGCCGTCACCTGCTCATCTCCATGTAGATAGATAAGTTTAATACCATACAGTGGAGCATTCAAGGCAAAAGTTACTAATTGTTCCTATATGTCGAGTTTTATCCTTGTTGTAGTGTCACGCTTTGCTCCATGGCTTCTTCTGAATATAATAAGACACGATGGTTTTTGAGTCCATTTTGTAGTTAGTCTCTCTTCGTTCTTTTATCCAATCATACGCCTTTCTCTGAGCACCAAAAGAGCAGTAAAACGATGATTAAACTCTGGGGTAGTCTCCAAAGCCCTGACCCCTGTTACCCAATACTCCCTCTTAATACCACTTATACTGTATGAATAAGTGATGTAGAGGTTTAGAAATTCATCAAGACATTACTGAACAGAACAATCTACTGTAAAAGCTCCAGAGTGTAACTTTAGTCCACTCCAAAGCTTCTAAGAAAATGACTTCACTAAATCAAACTTCTCCTTGACAGGAAATCCCTCTAAAGACACAAAATGGAAGTGGTCCAGAAGGCAGAGGAAGGCCACAAATGTTAAAGTTTACATAAGACATTTAATACGGCTTTAAATCGAAGGTACGTTTTTGGGAAGCTAGTACATAGAAACGGGATTTAGTGGAGCCTTTCTGTGGCAACAACATTTCATATCTGTTACATTGTTTCCAACTTCAAGACACTCAAAGCGCTTTACATCAAGGAACCACTCACCTGTTTATGCACAGAGCTGGATTTGAACCGCCAACCTTCAGGTGAATGATACCAACTGAGCCACTGTCACATTAATGTTGGTTTTCAGTGCTGTGTAGCCCCAATAAAAGTTACAATGAGTTTGCTATGGAAGTCTTCACATCTTCTTGTCTTCTGTTAAATACTTTTCATAGACACAATTATTCAATCACTTCCTGACCCACAGGTTGGCGGTGCAATTCCAGCTCCCACAAATTAATACTGGTGCTGTGTCCTTGGGCAAGACACTTAACCGACCTCGCCCCCAGTGTCTGCGTACAATGGTGTGTGAATGGGTGAGTGGTTCCTTGATGTAAAGCGCTTTGAGTGACTTGAAGGTGGAAAAAGCGCTGTATAAAATTGTGACCATTACTTCTATAGTAGTTCAGTTGTCTCTTTCCACCACATTGACATAAAAAAAAAATAAAAATGGTGGAATGTCTCGCGCAAGGACACGACAACAGTACGCCTTTCTAATTATAAACAAACCACTGTAGTACCTGAACCAAAAATCATAAGAAATAAATATATATATGTTATAAACGTCCATTCAGTTTGTAGCTCATTTTCTCTCATGTCATTTGACTTCCACACCCAAAAGTTACTCCCAACTACAAACTTGAGGAACTATACAGGGAAAGCCCAGCCACATCTGAACACATCTGCTACAATGTAAACAGCAAAGGGAAGGGAGGAGCTGTAGTGAAGCCCTGTTTGTCTATTTCCTTTGTTTTTCATTGTAGAATCTGTGTGAGCTCATCCCATACACTTGACATGCAAACCAGGCCCAAACACAAGGAAACGCCCTTGTTTTGTATAAATATCACGCACCAATGACACATCCTCTCTCTTTAGTAGAGGTGAGTAGTAGTCAAAAAGTACAAGAACTGTTACTTCAAAATGGTCCAAGTACAAATTAGTGGTAAGTAATAAAAACGAGAAACTTTTACTCAAGTAAGTTTAAGTGTCTGGACATAACATCTGGTTTACAATAAAGTTAAAGCAGACGTATTATGCTTGTGTCTGGAATATACACTCCCTGGCCAAAAAAAAGTTGCCACCTGGATTTAACTAAGCAAATAGGTAATAGGTTGCTGCAGTTGGTCAGGTCTAGGTTCAGCAACAGTCTATGGTCAAAGAATGAGGTCAGATGACCACCTGAATATACTAAATGACCAGGTTATTCCATCAATGGATTTCTTCTTCCCTGATGGCACGGGCATATTCCAAGATGACAATGCCAGGATTCATCGGGCTCAAATTGTGGTTCAAAAAGAGTGGTTCAGGAGCATGAGACGTCATTTTCACACATGGATTGGCCACCACAGAGTCCAGACCTTAACCCCATTAAGAATCTTTGGGATGTGCTGGAGAAGGCTTTGCGCAGCGGTCAGACTCTACCATCATCAATGCAAGATCTTGGTGAAAAATTTATGCAGTACTGGATGGAAATAAATCTTGTTTGCTTATGGAAGCTTATGGAAACAATTCCACAGCGAATGCCGTAATCAAAGCTAAAGGCGTCCAACGAAATATTAGAGTATGTGATGTTTTTTTTTTTTGGTGGTGACTTTTTTTTTGGTCAGGCAGTCTAATTATAACCTATGACACCTGTGGAATGGCTGCGGAAAGTCCATTGACTGCGGTGCCAAGTGGGAGCTGACGTCGCTGTAAACGTCAACAAAACAAAGGGCCATGGAGCTGTCGGCCCCTTCCATGGATAGCTGCAGATCACAGTAGTGTCGGTTTCTGTTCTGTTGCATGAAGAACAAGCGCAGAGGCACGGGAATCGTTCTGTAGATCTTTATTGTCGGTTACAGTAATACAGTCAGGTTAAAGGCAAGCGTCCAACAAAATTCAAAGCAGAGTCTAAAGCGGATTCAAGAGAGCAGTGTCTAAAGCAGTGTCTAAAGCAGAGCCAAGTGAGCAGAGTCTAAAGCAGTGTTTAAAGCAGAGCCAAGTGAGCAGAGTCTAAAGCAGTGTCTAAAGCGGAGCCAAGTGAGCAGAGTCTAAAGCAGTGTCTAAAGCGGAGCCAAGTGAGCAGAGTCTAAAGCAGTGTCTAAAGCGGAGCCAAGTGAGCAGAGTCTAAAGCAGTGTCTAAAGCGGAGCCAAGTGAGCAGAGTCTAAAGCAGTGTCTAAAGCGGAGCCAAGTGAGCAGAGTCTAAAGCAGTGTCTAAAGCGGAGCCAAGTGAGCAGAGTCTAAAGCAGTGTCTAAAGCGGAGCCAAGTGAGCAGAGTCTAAAGCAGTGTCTAAAGCGGAGCCAAGTGAGCAGAGTCTAAAGCAGTGTCTAAAGCGGAGCCAAGTGAGCAGAGTCTAAAGCAGTGTCTAAAGCGGAGCCAAGTGAGCAGAGTCTAAAGCAGTGTCTAAAGTGGAGTCAAGTGAGCAGAGTCTAAAGCAGTGTCTAAAGTGGAGTCAAGTGAGCAGAGTCTAAAGCAGTGTCTAAAGTGGAGTCAAGTGAGCAGAGTCTAAAGCAGTGTCTAAAGTGGAGTCAAGTGAGCAGAGTCTAAAGCAGTGTCTAAAGTGGAGTCAAGTGAGCAGAGTCTAAAGTGGAGTCAAGTGAGCAGAGTCTAAAGTGGAGTCAAGTGAGCAGAGTCTAAAGTGGAGTCAAGTGAGCAGTGTCTAAAGCAGAGTCTAACAAGGTGAGATTGCACCAGTGTTTTATAACCCTACAAAAGTGGGGGTCACACATTCCTGTATAAAAGGAGGCTACAGATAAGAAATGTGGCCTCAACCAAAATGACCAGAACATAGTTACTATCCTCTCTTAGTGTGACATATGGCCACTGCTGCATGGGAAACAGAACGTTTTGCACCTTTGTAAGAAAGTAAGCAATGTATTTATGTGTAATATTTGTATATTGTTCACACTAGCGAGTAGCAGACTTTTTGTTTCATTTGTACCAAAATGACTATGCAAAGCTACTGAACCCTATGCGTATCACCGATTAAGAAAATAAAATTGAAGAACGAAGTGAGTACGTCACAGTGGGCGTGTGCCGATGGCGGTGAAGATGGGGGTTGATCGGCAAAATTGCGTCTCGAAAATAAGCGATTAAAGATTGCTCAAACATGCACGAATCACTCCAAATACAACTTCAAGAGGGTAAATGCTGAGGGGAAAACTATAACATGGTTAAAAGCTCTGAAAAGTTTGCTTTAAGTTTAAGTTTATTAAAGACAAAACATTAAACAATGGATAAAATCTGTTATTCTGAATGAACACCACAAAGCTGAAAATCATTATCATCTGATGGAGCAGGGCAAGAATCACACATGCTAGCTTTGCCGGTAATGTTCCACAGTATGGCATTCCATTTATCCATTCTGAGTAAATATAACAGTGTTTTAACCACCTCTGCTCCATAGGGCTACAAACACAGTAACCCCCTCCGCCCAGAGATGCCCTTTAGCTCAGAGAGGAAATCCAAGGCAGAGGTTAGATCCCAGGGCCCGGAAGAACGGGGAGGTGGCCCGGAAAACTTGGACTGACAGCGGGAACGCGGGAGGAAATGTGACAGGAAAAGTCTGACTGCTTTTGAATAACAACGGCCGGACACGTCAGGTCACACAGGGTTAAGAGTTGTGGAGAGTCCCGGTTGACTGGTGACACCCAAGATTCCATTGTAGTTCGTACAGATTTGTGAATTCATTGAGGATATTTAGAGAAACGGAGGTGTCGCCAAAGTGCGTAGAGGCCAAGGGGGCGGGGCATGGACCTGTGATTGACAGCTGTCACCGAATTGTGAGATTATGTCAAAATAAAACTATGAGATCTGTCAATTAGAGGAATGCTGAAACCAAAAACACATTGCATAGGCTGGGTTTACATAATATAGGTTTACATAATGCTAATTGGTAATTTGAATACATTTTTGTATATGTTGATGAACACATATTGTGCTTGTGTCTGCTCTATAGTTATAATCTATGTCACCCGTGGATCATTATGTTATAATTTGGACATTTTAAATCACAATATTCATCTGAAATGACTTAATAAAAGAAACAAGTTCACCGACTCCGTGTTAGGGAAACTGCGGTGCCCAGTGGGAGCTGACGCCGCCTTAAACATCATCACAACAAAGAGCCATGTAGCTGTCGGCGCCTCCTATGGACAGCTGCACATCACACTAGCGAGCCGTGGATTTTTTTTTTTTCATTTGTACCAAAATGCTGCTGAATCCTGTGTGTATCACCGATTAAGAAAATAAAATGTAGAACGAAGTAAATACAGAGCGGTGGGCGTGTACGTCACAGTGGGCGTGTAGGTCACAGTGGGCGTGTAGGTCACAGTGGGCGTGTAGGTCACAGTGGGCGTGTAGGTCACAGTGGGCGTGTAGGTCACAGTGGGCGTGTAGGTCACAGTGGGCGTGTAGGTCACAGTGGGCGTGTACCGGTGGAGGTGAAAACGGGCATTGATCGCAATATGGCGTCTTGAAAATAAGTGATTAAAGATTGCTCAAAAATGCATGAATCACTCCAAAAACAACTTCGGTTGAGTAAATGCTGAGGGGAAACAACTATAACATGGTTACAAGCTCTGAAAAGTTGGTTTTGCAGAATAAGAGAGAGCTTAAAATGTCAATATAAAGTCATGCCTCAGTTGTTTGACACACTGGTCACATACAGGAACCCAGCAGATGCAGCAGTAGCAGTAGTACATGCAGCAGTTTATGTATAAGAGAAAATGAGAAATGAATTGACAAAGGAAATGAAAATAAAATAAAGGCCTTGTCTCTGCAGCTGCAGGAAACAGCACATTCACCAAGACACTGGCTGTGGTCACATACACACTCAAAATCTGACTCATATCAAGAAAAAACACCGCTCCTCCCTGGCATTTAACACTAGCTAGACAGGATATCTCTCTGGTTTATTGTTCTTTTTCTATGTATCGTGTTATCTATAGATTTGTTGTTGTTTTTAAGTTAAGCTTAAGTTGTATTTTTATGCACTATATAAATAAAACTGAGTGGAACTGAAAAAGAAAAAAATGTTGTGCTTCAGTATGTGGAGTTAGACTATGGAACAGTTTGTCAGTGGAGGTAAAAATAAAGTGGAGGTGTAAAATAAAGCAGTTAAAAAAATGTGAGATATGAAATAGACATGACATAGATGGAGATGTTAAGTAAAGCAAAAGGAAAAAATGTTAATTGCATGGATGAGGTTTAATATAAGAATAATGAAAAAAAAGTGAATTGTGCATATCTTAACGTAATGGATCAAATAAGTGATTTAAAACTGGGGGAAAAGAGCGGGAATAAATACGTTTATACTAAAGCGGCAGTAGCTCAGTTTTTGTCACTGTTTCTCCACTGATCCGAAGGTTGGTGGTTTGAATCCCGCTCTTAACACAAAAAAAACATCATTGGTAGAGCGGTCAGATCTGTCGGTGCGTTTCCAGCTCCCACAGATGAATCCTGCCGATGTGTCCTTGGGCAAGACACTTAACCCACCTCGCCCCCGGTGTACACTGCGTACACTGGTGTGTGAATGTGTGTGTGAATGGGTATCCACTCCTTTTTAAAGATGTATTTGATTACGTTTGAGGTTGACTGAGGCTAAAATATTACAAAGTCTCTGAAGATTCATATTTTCATTTAACCCTGGAGAACCCAAGAACCCTTTTCTTCTTTGGAAAATTATGAACAATGCATTAAATTACTGCTATAAGTTCACTGAACACTGAAATATCCACTTTTTCAATTTTAACCCTTTATTCCCTAATTTAGGATCAGGGCCAAATTTGACCCATTGGGCTTTAGGCGAATCATTTCAAAGAATCACAATAACAAACTCTGTCAGTGCAAACTATTTTAAATTTAGGAAAATAATCAGTCAACCACACAGATACAATGAGACATGAGACAATGTTCTTTTTTGCTTTATTTGTTGCACGTTAGAACTGAATTTCAAATGTGCAAACACACTTTGGCCAATGGAAACAAGAACACAAGGCCAGAATCACTACCACTCTGGCTCATTTTAGTTCAATATTCATCCACTAGGTGTCTCTATGCAGGGGCCAGAAGTGGCACTCTGGGCTTTTGAAGTTAAATTTGACTTTTTTTTTTTTGTTTGTTAATTTTGGGTAGCAGCAATTAACTGCGGCCAAATTTGACCCCGTGGATTCTCCAGGGTTAAAACATTAAAAAAAAAAAAAATCACAAACTTGAATTATTCCTTTGTTTTTCTGACCCTAACCTCTTCTATTTCAACAGGCACTATCATAAACCTCTGAGTCAGTCCAAATACAAGAATGGAGCAGAAAGGTCGAAGGTGAACACTTTTGTTTTATAGATTTCCCAACGCTCTGTAAGACTGAAGCAAACAACAGTAATTTAACCACACTTTAAACATTTTATTTTCATTATTTTATGAACGGGTCATGTTTGTTTCTTTCACTGGGGCCAAGGTTTCAGTTACTCTACATCTTTGCTTGATCAGACTCACTGGACCGGTCATTGTTTAGTCTGAGGGTGATTACACACATTACATCCGACTTTACCTAAGCTTCAAAATCTTGTTTCCAAAATAATAATACACATTACAATAGGCCTAAAATCACAATCCTATTATAAAAGTGCAGTATGTTTTTCAATACTTTACAAAGATACGATTCTGGTCACCGTGAATCTCCCCGTTTTCAAAAGGGGCGTGACTGACAGTCGGATTAGCCAATCGGGGACACGCGTGATTCATCTGTACTGGAAATAATAAAGGAAAAAAATATCACAGGAGACTTTTTTATTTGTAAACCACAGGTGACCAATGAGCTCCTTCGTTTCACACGTGTTACTGAAAAACGGATCTGATTGGACGACGTCTGACCGGGTTTGAGACGCAACGGAGGACGTGGGGACCAGACTGATATCAATCTGTTTAAAAAATCAGAGAAAAGATCATTATAGATTTGCCTGGTAAGCACTATGTAACTTTCGCCGCTGCGTCTCCATGGAGATGCTATTGCTTTGCCTGGAATGTTCCACAGTCGGTAAATTGTCACATTTTTAAATCGCGCTTTTCCACCTTCAAGGAACCGCTCACACATTCACACACGCATTCACGCACCGGAGCACGCAGACGCTGGGGGCGCGGCGGGTTAAGTGTCTTACCCAAGGACACAACGGCAGCATTCATCTGTGGGAGCTGGAATCGCGCCGCCAACCTGTGGGTCAGCGGATGTGACCGCTCGACCGATGATGTTTACGTCGAGAGCGGGATTCGAACCGCCAACCTTCGCATCAGTGGACAAACACTCTAAAATTATCTTTATGAAAACAAACAGCCAGTTACAGCTTGGATATGTGGAAAGTAGTAGTACTAGTAGTAGTAGTAGTAGTAGTAATGTATGTTTTGAAGGTATATCTTTAGAAATACTGGTCACTAGATCACGCAATACGTAAGTTTGACGTCACACTATGGAACCTTCCAGCCAAAGCAATAACTAACAATAATCTCCTTGCCATCTTTCCCGCCAGAAAAGTTCCATAGTGCAACTTTTTGTCTTTTTAATCAGTGCTTGAGTTGCTTTTATATTCCAAAGGTCGTATTTTTAACATCAGCATAACTCACGTCCAGTCAAACCGGTTTTTGCTCAAATCCAGCCTGCTTCATTATACATTCATCGCTGCGTTGGACCACACTCCCATTTACAAAGACGAATTGTGTGTCACGCCGCCTCAGCTCCGTTCAGAATAAATATTTGACTTTTCTGAGGTATGCGCACTGCTACTCTTTGGTTTTGCAAGCGACTCTGCGTTTTTTTTGCAGTACAACGGTATAAAACAGCACCAAATCACATGCATTTCCGATAAATTCTATGGGGTTTTGAAAATTACTATCTGTTTTTTTTCATGTTGTTACAGAAGATTACAAGGGATTTACAGCTCGAGACTAAACACGACTGAACAACCCGTCTGCTGTTGTCTTAAAGTGACTTACACGTTTTAAAGTCACCGTAAAGAGAAAAGAAACGTGAAAGATAAGGCACAGACCGCGACAGGGAACTCCGTGCGCTAAATGAAATGTGCTGGCGCCATCTGGTGGTTGAAGAGAACATAGCGTAACCTTGAACTCTATGTAAATCGTGTCTCAAAAGGTGTTTTTTTTTTCCTGTATTTTGTGTATGTATTGGATATAAATATGTTTTATGAAATTGTGTTGATTGTTGTTAGGAGTATTGTATGAAGGAATTAAACTATAATAGCAAATGGAATAATGGAATGATAAAGTTAAATACAAATAAAAAAAATCTGAAAAATCAAGTTTCAATTTAACTTATTTTGTTTGAGGTGTCAACTTCTATATTCAGCTATTTTTAAGTTGTTGCTGTTGTTATTATTAAGTTGCATTTTAGAAATCAGTTCTATTAAATGTATATTATTGGTTCAGCCTATTTCTTTCTGAAAACAAGTAAAAAAAATAAATAAATAAAAAATTTAAAAAAATTAATCAAATGTCCATGTCCATGTTAAGTTGAACACGCTACTCTCAAACTCAAAAAAAAAAATCTATTCTAAATCTATTTTAGATTTTAACAAGCCAAACTTGATCTTTGAATAACACTGCTCTGTATACAACACTAGAGGGCGCCTTCAGATCACGGTAAAATCTCATAACTCCGTGTACCGCCTGCAAAATAGCTACAAGATTGTGCATTAAACATCACCTTTGCAAAATATTTTCAAATATTTGAAATGAGAGGTTCCAAAATTCCGCATGACTTTCAAAAGCAGAGATCACTTCATCACATTCCATCGCACAGATAGTGAAGCTGGACGGTTACCCCCGTTAACCCCAGATCCTCGCTCAAACTGCACCAAGAAATACTTTGTGAGTAACATGTCACATCCTGCCATAATTTAGTTAATTAAAATGTAAAGATGGTCCCGATTTCATGTGTGTGCAAGTCTACAAGTCTAGAAGCTTTATACTAAATGACATTCTTGGACTAACATCAAGGCTAGAGACATGTAAAACGGATTCACAGGTAAAAGTTTGGCAGAATGAGATCTCTGTGTATTTTTTTTATACACATTGATATCAGTCTGGTCCCTCTGTTGCGTCTCAAGCCCGGTCAAACGCCATCGTCCAATCAGATTTGGGTTTTTTTGTGACTTACCTGTGATTTACAAATAAAATCTAATTTCTCTCACCTCAGATTCACAGAGTTTAGTGCTTTGCTCACTGATTTTGCAGAAATCTTGATGTTTTTCAGCCCTGTGTGATATTTTTTTCAACGTAATGGACCGCGCGTGTCCGTGATTGGCTAATCCACCTGTCAATCACGTCCATTTACTGAAGAAGTGTGTGTTCTGGATCAGAGGCAAGGTTAAAGTACTGTTGCTTCATAAAATACTGGGGAAGAGAAGAAATTCATATTGGTTAGGAAAAAAAAAAAGCATTGCATTTTCTGTAATGTAATGTAATTATTATTAGATTAGTTCAATTTATCAATCAAAACTATTTTTAGAATGAACCCCCAAAAACAGCTGTAACTATGGGCTTTCAGTGTTAATCAATATAAATCTTCAATCAATACTTACACTAATACTAATACTCATTTACAATATTGACTTCATAAATTATAAAACAACTTAATGGACCAGTTTCAGATTTTTTCCCCCATGCAATTGAGAAAAATATGTTTTGCCCCAGTACAGATACATTACCCAGCTCCTGAGGTCAAAATACTGTATGTACGTGTTAGCATGCTAGTTGTTGTTGTTGCTAGCTTCACCGTCACGGCAAAACTCCGCTCTGGCCCGGTCTCAAAGTTGTAAAAAGTGCTTATAAACTCATCCAGGTGAATAATTAGAATGCTCGAAATGCGTAAGGTAAGTGAGGAATAGCTTTGGACCAATCCACCAAAATACACTCTCAAAAGTATTCAAATTTGAAATGTGTAAATTATACGAGTAGAAGTACCTTATAGGAGATTTGCATATTTTGGATATGGGCAAATTACCATAAGAAACATCAGGGCTAAGTGTAAATATTAAAAACACCAGAGGCAGTGTTAAATATTACCAGCTTTTATTTATTGAAAAATAGAGCTGTTATTTCAAAAGAAGAAAAGTGAAGGAGGTGAATATATTAATATACTGTAAAACCAGAAGAAAGAATATGAAAGACTTGGCATAGCGCTACCGCCAAAAAACAAAAACATTTTACTTTTAGCTGCAGTCCAGTCATTGGGGCACTTAAATCGTTTTATAGTTAATTTTGGTCAAATCTTTAGAGAATTCTCACCAAGTACCATGAAGTTGTACAGTATTTTATTTCTCAAAGTCCTGGCACGTCGGCTCGGTTCAACGCAATTCTTTTCAAATACTACTAGCTGCAAATGCGCTACTTAGTGTTACAAAAGCCATGGCATTCTTCACTGCTTCGTGTGCTGGTACCGCAAGGTCAGACAGCAGATAACATAGACTGTATTATAAATTCACATTGTAAGCTTTATAAACAGCTGTAAAAATGTATAAGGTTTTCTATGGTATGTACAAAGTATATGGGAGAATGGCAGCAGCTGCTAAACAATCATAAGAAAACACTGTAAATTTGGCCCGTAACATCAAAATGTAAGACTTCGATATCTATAAGTAGAAAAATAAACCCCGAACCCCAACCTCCATATTACCAAGTCCACAGGGGCTCACGACGCCCCCACCCGCCTCAAAACTGTGAGCAGGAATCTTGTCGTTACACACCACAAATACAGATTTTAAAGGGCCCATATTACGCCATTTTCTGATCCACGTCTAATGTCGAAATACAGATTTTAAAGGGCCCATATTACGCCATTTTCTGATCCACGTTCTAATGTCGTTTCCTCGTCGCAAACAGACCTGGAGTTGTGTTTTGTTTCTTTCACGTATGTTAAACACACAAACGCTGCACATTTAGGCAGAGTTCTTCTCTCGAACCGAAAACGCTCCGTTCCACCTTGTGATGTCATGTGGTAACACAGGAAGTATTGTGTTTTTAAACTCTACACAGCTTCACTAGAATCATTTGGATAACTTCAGCCAATCTCTGCTAAACAAAAGGTAAAAAGCAGCTAGTAGGTAGTTACCTTGAAAACTACCGCTTCGTGACATCACAAGGTGGAACAGGGAATTTTACGGTTCGGAGATGTACACAGACTAATAATCAGGATCACTCAAACATGTCTGAGTGAAACAAAACACAACTCCAGGTGTGTTTTTGATGAGGTAACGACATTACAACATGACTTAAAACTCACAAGAGTCAATTTTGCGTAATATAGTCATAGCAATAGTAACATTAACACAAAATGAAACCAGGCATCAATCGGGATAGAAACAAGTTGTGTAAACCCCTAATTATCGACTACCACGTGACAAAATGATCAAAAAGCCGTGTGCCAAACGTCACAAGCGCACACCTGTCGTCTGCTTTTGTTGGACCGGAGCCAAAGTCCGTTAACGTTCCAAAATTGTTTACTGGCAAATTCCGGTTGATTTAATTACCCCGTTGCATTTACTTTTGATATTGGGTTGTGTAAAAATCTAAAAATACAACCCGCCTACTCTTCCTGCCTGACTTTGAAGTTTTAATAACATTTTGAGCGCATCTCGTTCGCGCTGTTATGCTTAAAGGGCCCATATTACGCTGTTTTCTGATCTATGTTATGGTGTCGTTTCCTCGTCACGAACAGACCTGGAGTTGTGTTTTGTTTCATTCACACATGTTTAACCCACAAACCTGCATATTCAGGAGTGAGTTCTTTTCTTTTCTTTTCTTCAAATGGAAAACACTCTGTTCCACCTTGTGATGTCATAAGGTACAATGCAGGAAGCGCTCCACTGTGTTTTTATAATAATACAGAATAATTTAAGACCTGGAATTGCCCGTCTCTACTGAACTAAAGGTAAAATGTAGCTGTTAACTTGAAAACTACCGCTTCATGACATCACAAGGTGGAACTGAACATTATGAGCTTTGGAGAAGTAGACAGACTAATAATAAAAGGTTACTCAAACGTGTGTGAATGAAACAAAACACAACTCCAGGGGTGTTTTTGAGGAAGTAACAACATTATAACACGACTTAAAGCTCACAAGAGTCGATTTTGCGTAATATAGGATATTTGTTTTTGATGCTATTTCAAATCACGTAACTTCTGTCGATCTTTTGACTGGCTCCAACTGATCATAACATTTGCTGTGTGTCCTTTTTGATTTCACATTTTTCCATTTTCAGCAAAAGTGAGTGATTTTAAAAGGCACACTGATGGGGGCGCTAGTGCTCCTGTTCCTGCTAGTTTCCATAGAGATGTTATAGATTTGCCTGGAATGTCCCGCAGTACAGCATTAAACATATCTATCTGGCATTTATTCAAATACAGGTGAAAAAAATAAAATAAAAATACATTGAAGACATGCATTCCATTAGTGAACAGAGTCGCCACTCCCCTGATCTAATCTGTAACTTGGCCTAGTGAGGTCTCCAGGGAGAAGTTTAATGCCGTACGGTGGAACCTTGGAGACCTCCACCAGAAAGTTCCATTGTGCGCCTTAAAACATGTCAGCTAAAATACCCTGATAGTTATAGGAGTGTTCTTAGTGTCAAGTAAGTGCCACGGTGTAGAAATTATGCTGCAAACTGCAAATGTTTTCAGATAATACATTTTACATACAATTTTCCCTTATAAAATTAACATACTGTAGCGCCCAAGGCAGATACGATTATTCCAGTTCAAACGGCTCCTGCAAGTCCATAAACAGCACGAAGCAAACAGGGATATCCACACTGCAGTTACAAATCGTAGTTTCACTTCCGCTTCTCTGTAGTGTCGAATGTGTCAGTTTTTTTCTACTTGACATATGACTTTTGAATCTCACAGTCTCCATGTGGATTTCACGTGACAGTTCTTTAACCTTGTGGTCCGAATCCCTTTGCTTCAAATGATCGACTGTCATGGTAATATCCCGATGGCTCGTTCAAACAATATCTCCGTCTTTGCTCTCATGAGAAGGGCGCTTTTTAAATACAGGGTTCATTTTATTATTAATTAAAAAGAGAATTCTCCAAAGAGCTAAATCTCCCTTGCGAATAAGGCTTAAACGATTATTGCTGATGTCAAGATATGATTTCAAGAAGCAAGTACGACCTTTGTAAAGTCTTTTTAAAGTCTGTAGATACTTCAAAATGACGAGTCTTTATGCCCGTTTAAATGTTTATCTTACACTCGAATTTCATCATCGTCGTCGTCTTCATCCATAAAGGTAAACTCCCCGTCTTCTCCGTGCCGCGGAGAGCTGTACTTAGCGCTATCCGTATCGTCGTGGATATACTGGCGTTTGTCGTTGCCGATGGATTCAGCGCTAGAAACGGAGTAGCTGTCGTCGTGGTTGTTTATGTTGTTCCGGGTTTGGATCGCGAAGTTGTCAATACTTCTTGGAGGCCTTATCGGTGGTGCCTTTACCTCTACGTCATCGTCGTCGATATGTGGGATGTAAGACGGCGAAGATCTACCGTCGCTAACCTTGTCTTCCTCAAATCCCAAATCGTCATCTTCCCATTCCTTTTTCTCCATTACTTCCAGGATATCATCAAGCATAGATGGCCCCAAGTCGATATGGAACGACATCATGGACTCGGCGTGCTTCATTGTGGTTGGTTTAGGCTTGGATGGCGGTAAATCTGTTATCTCGCCGAAATTACGCTCTTCAAAGTCGGCGTCTAGCGTAGCCATAGCCACCGCTCCATTAGCTGGTCTCATTTCAACTTCTGGAAAATTCTTCACTGGGCTGGACGAGACGCTTTTTGGCAGACGGTTAGCGCCGTTGTTGCTAGCATCTTCGTTAAGATAAGGCAGAGAGATCGCGTTTTTGACGTAAGGAGCTGATCCGCTATTGTGTGCTGGCATGTTGCAGCTATCCGTGCGGTTTACGGATTGGGAACGCTTGCTACTTCTGAACGTACGAGACAGTAGGCTAGGTTTGGATCCGGGAGAACTTTGTTTGGTCTCCTGCTCCCTCGGTGGTTCCCCCGATCGGGTGCTGAGGAAGGACGTGTCCCCGAATGCGTCCCCGCCCCGCCCCACGTGCATAGTGTGTCGGAAATCTCCCAGAGGAGCGCTAATCATCTCAGCAGTCAGGTCAGCACGAGACCGCCGCTTGGACTGGTGGGAGCTGGACACCAGCTGTTTGAGGATCGGCATGATGGCAGTCTTTTTAGAGGGAAAAAACCACAGGAAAAAAGGGAAGTAGAGCCTGGTTTTGAATATGTATGAATCTGAGTTGTCAGAACAAGCAGAATCCCAGGAGGTCACGATATATTTCCATTATGGTCCACAATGTTGAAGTCACGAGAAGGAGATCTGTAAGAGAGAAGAGAGAAACATTAGACACTATACCAAATATTTGTACAAAATTATTTTAATGCAATGTAATGTTTATTTTGCTGTTGAATGCGGTAAACCTTTAAACTATCACTATCTCAACCTTATAATCTAATTTGCAAGCCACGTCTGGATTTGTGTGTGTACTGTACAATCCTACAGAGATATTCCTGGGTTGTTCAGTCACTTTTGTCCCCAGGCACCATTTTGAGGATGATTAATTGCAACAGTAATGACCAAACAACAGCGAAATCCGTACTTTTCTTTCAATCCCACTGTATATCTTACCATTCTTCAAGTATGTGACCTGCATTATGAAAAAAAGGAGAAAAATGAAACGTGTTTGTGTTAAAGTTATGCATACCCTTGAAGAGAGAGTAGTTTATTTCTAAAAAGCCTGAAAACCTAACCTGAAAAAGCACCATTATTGGCTAACCAGAAATTATGGCGAACGTTGAAAATCTTCATCCCTGTAAAACCCATGGATAAAGCATTTGAGTTGAACTTTTATGCTCCAGAAAAATCAATATTAATTTTTATTTTTTATTTATTTTTTACATATTTCTATTGACGAAAAGAACAGCCATCCACAAGCATTTCCTTCCAGACAGTATAACAGTCTAGACGTGATCCTTCAAACTTCTTTCAGCCTTGTTTCTGTCTGTTGCCGCGAACCCAAGTGAAAAAAAAACACTTGCTTAGAAACTAATTATGAACAAAACTTAAATGGACACTCCAGATGTTTTTATGTATTCATATCTCCTAACACTTGGCACTGAAACGACTGAGACTAAGAATCTTTTGTCAAGCGCTGCCAATAAGCCCTACTTGAGTGTTTTCTCGTATTCAGTCGCCTGGATAGCTGTTATATAATACCAAAGAAAAGCTCTCTAGGCTAAAGTTCACGCCGCGTCGAGCCAGCCAATAGAAACAGCCAACTTTGAGGTTACCCGTCCCATTCCTTCCATTTTTGGGGTTTTACTTTAAAAACTTTAATAAGTCGTTTTCATTTTTCCAAGCCGGCTATCACTACTGTGCCTTATAATGCGTTCAGGCCCCTCACTGTTACATAAGCAGCGAGACACAGGATGCCCGCAGTCTGAGCAGTTCACGCTGGCAGCAATGAAAGAAAACTGCGAGGGGAAAAAATGTAGCGGAGCAGCATTTGGAGCTCGGAGAGTCCAGATCGTCGGCATTGTGTCGAAACTGCGCTATCACCAAAGGGATAAGATTCTGTTTGTTTTTCAGCAAATATTTCAACATGTCCAGCTGAATATCGCACACCACTCATCACTATTGTGTCTGTTCTGTTTAAAGAGACAGTGCAGGGTTTGGGAAATGTGCATTCAATTGATAGTGTTCCCAAAGGTAGTGCAAAGTCAGCACAGAGGCGTTTTGTAAACCCGAGCAGTGGAATAAGATAAACGATACGGAATGTCCCGTCTGGTTGTCGTGGTTTTTACAATGAGAACAAGGTTAATAGAAACCATCTGGAATTGATCTGAAAAGAATCTTTCCTTTAGACGAGCCAAGATAATGAAAAAACTGAAACTAACAACGTCGACTACGGTAACAATATTTTAAAAGGAGTTTATGACCTGTCGATTCTGTCTAGTTGGGCGCTACGCTATCGACGAGCTAGGGTTCCATTAAAGTTGATCTCTGTAACTTTTCTGGAGAAAGGGTCACCACCTGCTTGTCCCCATGGATTCTGCTTATTCCGAAATGTTGCACGGTACGGCATTAAACGCGTCGATCTTACCACAGTGAAGAAATACTTTCACAGACATGCATTTTTACTGTGAGCAGGCTCGCCCCTCCACAGATCTGATCTGCTGCAACTTTACCTACCCGTTTGTCTCCATGAAAATAGGTTAATTAATCTATATATTAACCAAAGCATAGCAATATTATCTCCACAGAGAGAAGCAGGTGGCGGAACCCCTACCAAGAAAAGTTACGTATTACATCTTTAATGTTCAAATGCATTAGCACAAACATAGTCCCCGACAGTAATGCCTATTTTCTATCTATTATAGGCTACAATGATGTGGAAATTTGTTGCAAAAATCTTTAAAAGCAATAAGTAACAGATGGACACAAAAATAAAACTGGAATTTAAGTAAGACGCATTGCCAAATTATGCCATACTAAAAAATACACGGCTTTGGCTCTGGTAATTACGCCTTTAGCTGGTGCATCGGACCAAAAGGGAACTCATTTCAGTAGGATTTCAAACAAGTGTCCTTAAGTCACCGATTACGTCATGCCATAATAGAATCTATTGGAGACTCCGTTTAAAACACCCACTGGCCGCGCGTGTGACTTTAACAAGCCACTCCATTGTTGCGCGCAGACAGCAAGACTATCGTTCAGCAGCATTTTTGAAAATCCGAGCCAATAATACCCACACTCCGGGCCTGTCTGTGAATGAGCTTCAGTATTTTCAAAAAGCAGCAACGTCAGCAGTGAAAACATTTACGTCCCCCCCAACAAGACGCTATTGAATCGGAAAGGCAACAGTGGCACTAGAGGGAACAGAGACGGGGTTTGAGTAGGTCTATGAGAACTGCATAATGCGCACGACAAGGGCATTGTTCAGCACTCAACAACTTCATTCAAGCGATCATCACGAGATAGGGCTGAAGTGTCGTGAATGGTTCTGTGCCGTAATTAGATCGTTGTGGAGAAGTCTATCAACGCAATGAGTATGTAACAAGTTATGAAATTAAATATACCGTTTCTCTTGTGCACAACTACAAATATTGCTAATTAGTGTGTACATACGAACCATAGACTGTATATATAAATGGACATAGCTAACCCGCTAGCTGCCGCGTTCCAAATAGCAAGTGAGCATGGACGCTTCTGGCACCAATTTACTTTACATTAGAAAACTGTCGCTCCTCTCTCTGTAACCGCTGCTGTCAGACTCGTCATTTTGGTCTTAAAATGTTCTTATTAACCCGCTCCACATGATCTCGGTACGTTTATTTCGCTATTGTGACCATAAATGAAGAAATTAACATTAATAACAGACAAATCAGGTGTCTTCTTTCCCCAAGGTCGCTCCTGCTAGCGTTAGCAACAAGTTTGATTGCGGGAAGGAGCGTTACCTTCAACAGCCTGGCTGCCGACTCTGCTTGACTCTTTGGTTGCTATGATACTCGTGGTCAGAATTCCAAATACTCGGCTCCAAATTCGCCGAACACTACGGGTGACGTCACACTCGCTCAGTCCACTTCTTTAAACAGTCTATGGTATGAACCTGGATTTCATGAATTAACCCCAAATGCAAAATAGTTGCAGTTAGGCGTCAACACAAGAATTTACAGCACGTGTCTGTCCAATGACTTTTAACTGGGCTAATGATTGTAGTTAAGGCGTCAGTATCAAAGGTCACTCTTCAGAAACTGATGTGATTTCTATCAGTTTTATCTCATAAGTGAGCCAAGGACCAACAGTAGTGTCTACACAAGCTGAAAAACAAATGCCTTTAAATAACAGAACTAGTTTATTTTAAACTGTTTACTTACCCAATACATTCCCAGAATCCCGTTATTTACCATAATGAGTTCATAAGCACTTTTCACAACTGCCTTATAATTAGATGCAGACAGAACGAATCGGTCCCATTTTGACTGTAAGAGCTGCTTTTACAATATATCTGTACTGGGGCATTTTTATTTCATGAAAAAGAGCTGTTTCCAGCTCCATCGACTGGCTCAAATTCACTTTCTATTGAAAAAACCCTCCCCCCTCTCTCCGTAACTGCTGCTGTCAGGCTCGTCGTTTTGGCCTCAAAATGTTCGTATTAACCCGCTCTACGTGATTCTGGTGTTTTTATTTCACTGTTGAGTCTGTAAATCAAGATATGAACATTAACAACAGACAAATCAGGTGACTTCTTTCCCCAAGGTTGCACCTGCTAGCGTTAGCAGCAGGTTTGATTGACAGCATTGCCAGTGCTGTCAATCAAACCTGTTAAACCAGCGGTGCGGGCGGAAAGGGACGTTACCTTCAACAGCCTCGCTCCGGATTGGCTCCATACATGGAACTCGGCTCGAAATTTGCCCCGTAACTGCTCTAGCCTCGATGAGCCGAACGCTACGGGTGACGTCACACTCCCTTAGTCCGCTTCTTTATACAGTCTATGATATGAACAGTAAGTAAAGCTATGAAGTAAGTATTATCTATGAGCAGGAGGACAAAATGCTGATATGTTATGTTTAGTTCATAATAATTGTGTCTATGCAGCAAGGGCAAAGTTCAGTTTTGAGAACAGTAACCTCGCACAAACCAGCTTTCCGCGATTTCAGGAATTCCCTGCTTGCATCCTTCCTCACTCCTTTATCTATTTCCTTTCTAACCTCCTCCGAATTCATTCAGGATCGCCTTTTGTCCAACGTCTCATTTTTAAATCACTCACGGCACTGTAGAATAAAAAAACAACACGAGACAATAGGGAGTCAGACACAATATAAAAAACAGCTTCCGACAGCATTATTGCATTATAGTATCCAAAGCTGTTTAGGCTGTGACAACATTGCCAACTTATAAGATTAAAGCTTAGTGCAAACAAACAAATGCCAAGGAAGGCCCCGGGAGCAGATTTGCGGTAGTTAGATTAGCATAGAATCATCATTAGCGAAATCCTTTATTACTTAATGTGTTGTGAAACCGCCAATTAGTCTATGCAGCACAAAGCTCACTGAATGTATGAGTGACCGCTAAAGAAAGACCCCCATTGGATACATTGCCCCCTACTGGAAAATGCTTTGTACTTCTCTATGGCAACTAGAGCGGTGTCAGCAAACCAAAGTTTCCCGTTTCTAAGCTGGAGAGAGGCCAATTTAGTTTTTTTCTGTCCTCTATAACGAGCTTTAGACAAGATAGATTGACCCTACGCGGGGGCCACAACCGGGGAGTCCGAATGCTACTGTTACTGGGAATGCGTTTGAAGTGTTTCATCACCGGAGGGGATTCAGACTTGGAATAAAAAGGTGTCGCTTGCTACTCAAATATCAATAGGTCCCCTTTCGCACCCAGGTTGTTCCAGGAAGTAGACCGTTTCAAGCCATTTGGGGCTATTCGGTTTTTGATGGGGTCTAGTTTTAAAGGACCCTCCCCATGGATCATCAAATCTCCAATATTGTGAGCATGGCTAAAGATGAAGGCTAGCCCCGCAGCCAAACCCCCCTCATACACACCGCTCACTTTTCAATGGACTTTTGAAAAACAGAGAGCCAATGTCAAGGGCGATTCTGTTTCAAAAATGCAACGGCTTAAACAGTTTGGACTGATGGTAAATGCGCAACCATGTTTAGCATATAAAGTGTAGCTTGTGATGCTAGCTTTTGGACTATAAAGTAGGGACTTGTGAAGCAACATTTCAAGATTAGCATGCTAATTTAGAGCTACTTCTGAAGGAGATCAAATGAGGTGAGGAGGGAGTATCAGGCTAGAACACGGTTGAAACCAGGCTAATCTACAAATACATTTCTAAACATTTCAACCCATTGATTAGGTGTTTTATACAAGAGAAAGTGATACTCATCTTGAGGGATTATTGTTCATTGAGCACTTGTTTGATTTTGGCTATTCAAAACTGGCTATGTTGTTCATACAAGCAAGCAACCCAATAATTTAGTGTATTGTAGTAAGTAGTAGCATGAAAAGGTCAAATACTGTACTTAAGAGTGTTACTTTTAAATAATACGATGACAGAACTGCTTAGACCTGGTTTAGTTCTGGCTGAGTTCCATCTTAGTTTAGTTTTTCAGGTTTAGACCTAGATCTGTCACAGTTAAGTACTGGTTTAGCGCAGGTGTAATCCCAAAGAAGTAGACTAACCTTAGACATGATTTCGGCAAATATTTGTAAATTTTGTTGTTAATTAAAATATTACTGATCCAAATCCATTATTTCCGGAATTTATGCTTTTGTCAGATGTTAAATTGACTGAAAGGTTTTTATTCCGCACTCTTCTCCATTAATGTTAATTTTATGATGATTATTTGTGACTATTTATGTTTTGATTTGTTGTATTGTGATTTTAATGTCTTTCTTATCCTGTAAAGCGCTTTGTGTACGAATTGTGCTCTACAGATAAACTTGCCCTGCCTTGGCTTGCCTTAAATTAACCAAACTATAATCAATATTTGTATTTTTGTCACTTTCCCAGCCTTGATCTTTATGTAACCGAGATCTGAAATAGAAACGCGACTCTGGTTCATATATGATTTAGTGCCAGCAGCAGTGACATCACCAGCTCAACTCATGTAATCCAGAGCTTCACATACAAGTCACTCTCCCTCCACTGAATACACAGGCTAAACTGGCTTTGGCTACAGCTTAGGTTTATCACAAGTATCAAAAATCAGACACTATATCGACTTATAGTTCAATATATGAAAAGTGGAGCAATATCTTTTGGGGCTCAGTATTTATGGTGAGTACTTTTTCTTTGTAAAACTGGGGAGATTTGGGGTATTTTTGTTGTAATGCGATAGAATTTGAGCTGTGGAGGGGTGAATAAATCCCTTTTATGGCTAATTGTAATGATCTATCTAAAATGGTTTGCTGGGATTGTCTTGCGTTATTTAAATATTAATTAGTGGCATAAAGTAGCTTCAGTATTATCGTTTATCGCAATATTTCTCTGTATCGATATAACGTGCTTCCAAATTTGTTATAGTGACAGATCTACAAATTGATACAAAACTAGAGATCAACCGATATGTGTTTTCTCATGACCAATGCTGATACCAATTGTTTAGAATCCAAAATAACCGATAGCCGATAAGCTCTGCCGATATTTTTGAATATTTTCCCCAAATGATGTAATTTAAATTTACTACAAACTCCCCCCAAGCCTTTTTTTTTTACTGGAAACCAAATAAGAGAGCTGTGTTGTCAAATTTTGTGGCGCTATCTCTTAATATAAAGCTTTGTGTGTAATTTTTACGCAGATCGACCAAAACAAAATATCGGCCTGTGCTGGAGATTTAAGGCCAGTAGTTGATACGCTAAAAAGGCCAAATATCGGCCCAATATATCGGCCAACTAATATATAGGTCTGTCTCCAATCGAAACTAGATACTCATTTGTGCAGGTAAAAAAGTTACCGACCGATAGATTACAAAAACGTAACACCACAGGTAATATAAAAGAAAGTACTATGATTTAAATGAAAATAAACATTCTATTGTCTAAAGAACGAGTGTTTTTTTTATTATTGTCATGGTATCGGCTTCAGCACTGAGCATCGAGTCTATTCCTCAGTATCAAAATCAAGTTTGAAGTTTGACTATAGCTCAGGCAACACAAACAAGGATGGGGCCTGAACACAGTTGAATATTTTAACAGGAAGAGATGAGATTATCATTTATTTATGCCATGTGGGAGACTCAATACAACTGTGAAACTGTGTCAGATAAATGGTGGTTTCTGAAAAGTTGGGAACCAGTAAGAGCAATAGCTTCATACGCACACATCCCCCGTCAAGTCCGACAGACATGCTCTTAGCTTGAAAAATTGACTACCGATGCTAAAAATAACTTGACACACTTACTGATCTATCCAGGTCCAAATGGTTACAAGAACTGCTCAGATGGTCTTAGTGTCCATCTTGGATTTTATGTTTTATGTTTTAACTATGTAATTTTCTTAAACGTAAATTTTATGTGAACCCGATTTAAACCATGAGTGAAAAACATGTTTCAGAATGAACTGTTAGCTACGCCCACTTAGTCACCTTGTTTCCAAATGCGTCCCATCCAACTATATCTCTAATTGGACAGAATGGTAGTTGCTTCCTTATGTTATACCTCAAATTAAAACATTTTAAAACATATACGTAATATCATTTAGTCTCAATATTTGTTCTATAATAGCTGCTCTTATAATACCATATATTGAAGAAAACTGACGCTTGTGAGGAACTGTGTTTTGTTTCATTCATGTATGTTTGAGTAATCCATCTCCAAAGCTCAAAATGAAGTGGTAGTTTTCAAGTTAACAGCTCCTTTTACCTTTAGTTCAGTATAGATTCAGCAATTCCAGGGCTGAAATTATCCAAATGATTCCAGTGAAGGTTATGGAGTTTAGCAATTCCAGGGCTGAAATTATCCAAATGATTCCAGTGAAGGTGTATGGAGTTTAAAAACACAGTGGAGCACTTGTATTACCGCATGACATCACAAGGTGGAACAAAGTGTTTTCTGTTTGAGAGAAGAACACAGCTTAAATATGAAGGGTTTGCGTGTTAAACATGTGTGAATGAAACAAAACACAACTCCGGGTCTGTTTGTGATGAGGAAACAACATTAGAACAGATCAGAAAACAGCGTAATATGGGCTCTTTAAACAATGCACAACCTACCTCTGTTACGTAGAAGTTTATTTGACCAAAGAACAAGCTCGATACCTACGAAACAAACCAGTGCCTTAGTTTAAGCTCAAATCATACAAGAAAAGCTATGAAGAAACTGAGAAAACCAACAACGCTAGCAGCTTAGGCCCAAGATCTAATGAAGCCCAGCTCGCATTAACATAAGCCTATAACTTAACCTTGAACCAGGGACAATCTCCTTCATTGTTAAGGTCCATAACAATAGAACCGTGCAGCCCCGTCACCAGCACCATTGATGTGCTAATGAGCATACAAGTTAGCCCAGCCTCAGTAACATTTCATAATCAATTAATCAATGGGGCCAGCGTAAGAATGGAATATACGGGACAAAGAGGAGAACAAACCTAATCAGGCCCAGCGGTATGAGGCCCATAACCTCCAGCCCAAACGCAGGGTTCTCACGGGGGGAGGGGGGAGATGGGAGCTTCAAAACAACAGGATCCAGTTAGACTATCAGTACTTCCAGGATGTAGAGTTAACTGAATACAAAGTAATTTGTATAACGCTTTGGGAATATGAAAGGCTCTGTATAAATCCACAGCATTATTATTAGTTCAATGACAGGGTTAAAAGTTGTTGGAAACTGTGGGCCAGGTTTGCCGTCACCGTGAACTCACTCGGACTAGTACTGATTCATGTTTGAGCAATTCTGTGATCAAACAATTCCAGTTTTCACCTATCCCCTATCCCTGCCCACAGAACCATACTTAAAGCTGCACTATGTCACATTTTCTCATTGCTGGTCTCAATGGAGGTGATGCTGCTTTGCCTGGAATGTTGCGTCGTGTGGTATCAAACTTATCTGTTTATATCGCAATTTTTCAATGTATTTTTTATTGCTAGGACGCTTATCCACAGATCGGACCTGTAACTTGGTAACTTGGCTTGGTTGCGCCACCTGCTTGTCTCCATGGAGATACGTTTGACTTTGGAAAATTCCATGCAAAGCAAATAACATCTCCATGACAAGTAGGTAAGCAGATACTCCACCAGAAAAGTTGCATAAAGAAAAAAAAACAAAAAAACGTTAGCTGCAGTAGGCCTATACTTGTCTTGCTATATAAAAAAATGCTGCCAGATTAGCTAGCAACAAAAAAATAGTTTATCATTAGTAGTAGCAGTGGTAGTATCTTAGCTGAACAGACAGTCAAAAAACTTCCATAGACTCTTGTACTTTTAATTTCTTCTCTTTTACTTCCACTTGAGTAGCAGAGTACATCTTCTGCCTCAAACATTTTCTTTTCAAATTGAGTGAGTTGCTGATTTATGCTTTAGCGTTTGCCAAATTAGCATGAAATTCCTACAGCGGAGCTTCAAAGCGGTGGGTAGATAGGTGTAACAAAACTAAAAACTGCTTTCAAGTGTTACGGGAACGCACTCCTCTTCAAAACTGCAAGCTAGCGCGTTTCATTTGAGTTCTCAACATCTCCGTTCTCCATGCAAAATTGAGCTAATCACTCTCAAGTTGCTGCTTTACAAAATTAGACAGTTACGTTCACGCAAAGTAAGAGAAAGTATAAACAAACCGTGGTTCTTCATGCCTTAGACAGAACTGGTTAAACTTGCCTAAGCAATTTCGACACAACAACTCCCAGGTTACGTCTTGGGTGACAAACGGCACAAATATCTTCAACACAATAGACTCCGGTTCTTGGAAAATTTAGCATGAAGGAGCTATTTAACGCAGGTAAGTCGGGTTATTAGCAGACGCAAATCCACTGTCAACATCGTTAGGGCGACAGGTTGTCTCGCCCAGGGCCAATTTGCATCCGCAGCACTCCCACTGTTTCGTCAACACTGTACAAACGAGTTACATATCGTACCCATGACTAGACGCCGTAATGACGATATAGCATTACAACTAGCAATTTAGCACAATGTGATATTAGAGGATGTGCGCAAACGCTCGTACAGCCGGGGAGAAAAAAGTTTTGATCGGATAATAAACTTTTCGACTGCTCCCATGGAAATTGCGCTTTACATCAAAACAACGCAGTGGCTGATTCTCTAAACAGGGCAGCGGCGGCTCGGTCAGTAGAGCGTCTGTCCACTGATCCGAAGGTTGGTGGTTCGAATACCTCTCAGCGGTAGAGCGGTCTGACCCACAGAGCGGTGCAATTCAAGCTCCCACCGATGAATGTTGTCATTGTGTCCTTGGGCAAGACACTTAACCCGCCTTGTCTGCGTATGAATGCGCGTGTGAAGTGGAGTGAAGTGTGAAGGAGTGGTTCCTTGATGTAAAGCGCTTCGAGTGCCTTGAAGGTGGAAAAACGCTATATAAAAATGTCCGCATTTACCATAAACATAATTTCGTTGTTTTCTTGAACGAATGAAGTCCCGTCCCAGGAAAAAGGTGAAAAGTAAATATTGAACATGTTTGTGGGTTGTCTAAATCCAATCCCCGTGTAGTCAAAAAACGAAAACAGATTTTTCCCCAAACTCACTCCGTTCACACAAAAATATGTTTTATATTAGTATAACAAAGGCAGTCTTGTGCATTTTACAAACGTATCGTAAGTCCACATGAATGAACAGGCCCTACGAGAAAAAATGTCAGATTATTTCAGATCTATGTGTGAATTAGTGTTGCTAAGTCACAAAAAAATTGACTTTGATATTAAGAAAAAGACCTGATACCACTCGTCCTGGTGCTCTGGACTCTTCATGCTCCATGTTGTTTAATCCTTACACTGGTTTTGATGTAGCTCAAGATCATTCCAAAACTATCTAATGATATTCTCTTACTCTTGTTTCAACACAATCAGTTAGTATCTAGATATAGCATTGACATATGGATTGCGAAAATGGTTTTGGCGTAAGTTTTCGACATGCCCTTTAAGTCATATCCTCCAAGTCAGTATTACTTCGGAGTAACCTCAATAGTAACCCTTGTATCCACCATTTCAAAATATTTCACTGTCACTTAGCCAATAGTGTGTAACTTGATAAATCGAGGCTGACACAAGAAACGTCTCTCTTTACACACAATGTTTAACCCTGAAACATGCCTGAGGACGTCTTGCACAAGGGTCAAAGGCGTATTTGGTTTACCACCTGACAGCAAGATGAACAGTCCCCGTATTGATGCGAAAAGGCAAGTCCTAACAGCCAAACTGGGCAAATATCCCGGCATCAGCAGTACCACGCAACTCTGTGTGTGTACACTGTAATAGACTGTCCTCCGGGGGCCCAGTGCCACACAGGCAGAAACTAAACCACACCAGGATTAAGGGCAGCGCGAGCAGAGGGAGCAAACACAACCGGCGAGCTCGGGCTGGCCTCCGCGCTGACAGGACGGCCCCCGACGCTAACCGTATGTCAGGGGGAGCTATTTGGCAGTGAATCGGGGCTAGTGAAGGGGGTAAGTATTTTAAAATGTTGTTCTAAGCATTTCAGAAGTAATAATTCACACGTAGCACACACAAAAAAACGGTCACATTACGAATAACGATATGCGAGGGGGATCTATTTGACAGTGAATCGTAGCTACTAAAGGAAGGTAAGTATTTTAAAATGTTTACGTCTTTGGTCAAACTCTTCATGTTGTTACGAGCACGTTATTAGTCAAATACAGGAAATACGCACGGACTTAGAAATGTCAATTTTGAAATCCGTGAGCATATTTTTTCAAACTCATCTCAAGGGTCTCCTACGTACCTGGCTTGAGTGTGTTTTGAGCTGATTTTGCGTAACTGTTCCTGATCTCAAGTTCATGCCATTCATGCATTCTTCATCTTTCGGAAAGACCCAAGACTTTTTTTGTAATTTGGAGATATATTAAGGTTTATGAGGCTAACAGTGACAGGCTCGTATGTGCCGCGTACGTGCTCACCGGAGGTAAAAAAAAACCCTAAAAGAATTCAAATGTAATGCAGTACATTATGAATAACCATATGTAAGGGACTAGGCCTATCATGATAATTACTATATCGACTTATCGTTCAATACATAACAGATGGAACAATCATTTTTGGGGGTCAATATGGTGGGCGCTTTGACTTTGTACTACTGGGAAATATTTGGTACTACGATGAGATCTGAGCTGTAGAAGTTCGAATTATGAACTTCTATGACTTATTATAGACACAAACTAACCGGAGTATAAGTCGCACTGGAGTAAAAAAAGAAAAAAAACCTATTTCACATATAAATCGCATCCGAGTACAAGGCGCAGCCCCGGCCAAACTATGAAAAAAAGTGCGACTTATAGTCCGGAAAATACAGTCCTTAAGTGTTAGTTGTTATTTATTTATACATTTATACATTTATAATACTGTTTTGGGGGATAATTTTGCTTTATGGTTTGGTTTCAATATTATCGTTTATCGTCTATAGTTACTTCCACAATATATCGCTCTTCAAAATGTGTTAATGTGACGGGCCTAGTCATGACGGGAGTGTAAAGTGTAAAAAGCATAGTTATTGTAGATGTAACAATTCAAAACACAGTCAGGTAGTATAGTAATACTGCTTAATGTAAATCACGGGAATGCTAATTGAGTACAGTTACTTCAAAATATGAATGCGTAAGTAGTAGAACAAAGTAGTGGTAGTGTAAATTACTCAAGTAAAAGCCTTTGGGGTACTTTGGAGTGTAATAGTACTTAAGAGGAGTTGTAAGAATAACTATTGACAGACTTGAAACACTTACTAACAATAAGTAATTAAAACGTTTATTCAAGTAGAAGTACTGTTACACCGTACACTATAAAAGCAGACTTAAGTAGGAGTAAAAGTATAAGTATGGAGTCTAAAAACTACTCTAATAAATGTACTTGAGTAAATGTAACTGAGCACTGCCCTCCTCTGAGTGAAAGTGAATTATTAAATGAATGATAATATTGTTGCACCAATTAGGAAAGTTACAAAATCATGAAAAAAAAAAAAAAAAAAAACTGGAGTTGTTACATTCCTACTACCACCAACGTCGTCCGGTTCCCCACAGTCTGAGAGGCTCTGTTTGCATCACCAATCCCTCCATTCAGTCCTGAGGTTACACAAGTACATGTTCCTGCAGGTTGACCTCATTACACTGTGAAAGCAGGAGCCACGTGACGCAGATGAAAGATGGTTTTTAATCTGGTTCAATTAGGCCTGTCAAGATAATTATTATATCAGTATTTATCTGTGTACTTTTACTTTGCACTACCGGGACATTTTTGATTATTTTTTTGGCCATACGATAAGATTTAAGCAGTAGAAGGTTACATTAATAACTTCTATGACTCATTCTGCTGTTTATTTATTGCAGCTCATGATTTTTTAACAATACTGTAGATTTAGAATAGTTTTTGTGGTTTAAATCTGCTCTTATTATTGCGTCAGTGGCATAAATTAGTTTCAATATTATTGTTTATCGTCTCTATTTACTTCAGCGATATATCGAACCTCAAAATGTGTTATCGTGACAGGCCTAGCTTCAATAATAGAAACAAAGCCTCCTCTCCTGATAACTCAACATTTTTGCACAACATCCAAAAAATAAAATATGGGACCTAACATATACGTATATTTTAAATCGTTTAAAATTTTAGAGACCATTTTGTTCTCAACAGGACAAAATCCTCTTCTCCTGGTTTTATTATGACATTGTAAAGAAAGATATGAACACCAAAAGTTCATTAACTTTTCACTTAAAATGAATACAAATGGGACATACATGGTAAATGGTCACGTTTTTATTTAGCGCTTTTCCACCTTCAAGGCACTTAAAGCGCTTTACATCAAGGAACCACTCACCCAGGTGGGCTAAGTGTCTTGCCCAAGGACACAACGACAGTATTTATCTGTGAGAGCTGGAAACGCACCGCTCAACCAGTGATGTTTATGTCGAGAGCAGGATTTGAACCGCCAACCTTCAGATCAGAGGACAGACACTCTACCAACTGAGCTACTATCGCCTAAATCGGTGGCATAATTATGTAAATACAGCCATATTTTAGTCTGTTTGAGCTTCTATTTCCATATTCACATATCTGCGTGAACCTCTAATATCACCAATACCGATACACCTCCCATCCCTAAACAGTGTTCCTGGCTTTACATTGTGTGTGTTTGAACATTTAGGTCAAAAAAGCGCAAGCCGCTAAAAATCCCAACTACATAATAAAGTTCCCGTTTTCTTTTGATGTCTGGAAAAATACCCGGAAGAAAAAATGCAAAAACGCCACCATGTTTCTGAGGCAGCATGGCCACTGGGAGTTCACAGAGAGGAACGCACAGATGGAGGAAGAAGGGGACAGAACCAGAGCCTCAAAGGAGAGACCGAGGGTGTCACCAGTTTTTGGATCCAATCTGCAGCTTCCCATGCCAAGCCGCAGTGACAGACGCTCTTTCACCCTCGTCCGGAGAGAGATGTACCCAAAAATCCTCATTAAAACTACAGCAAAAGGACTGCGCGGCGCTGTTTGATGGGGAATACATGTCTAATTAATCACCGCGATCCTCCCAAGAGTTACGGGACAAAAGACCAAGCCAATGTCCAACAGCAAGTGGACATGACAGGAAGTAGTACTGCCCGGAAGGTTACGTTTGTGGCCAGTTACAAAGTTTTACACCACAGGAATCAAAAGTAAAGCGTTTTAGTCTTTTTGAGGAAGGACAGGAAAGAGTCATGCAGTTGTAGTAGTTACAGGCGCAGTACTAATAGAAGTAGTAGTAGTACTACAAGTATTTAATTTTCTGGCAGGTTACTAGGTTTCGCCATCAGAATAACGCACAACAAGAAAATGTAAAGTCATCTGTATTGGCGCAACGGTAGCTCAGCTGGGTTTTTGTCCACTGACCCACAGGTTGGCGGTGCGATTCCAGCTCCCACAGATGAACGCTGTTGTTGTGTCCTTGGGCAAGACACTTAACCCACCTCGCGTAGACAGTGGCGTATGAATGTGCGCGTGAATGGGTGAGTGGTTCCTTGATATAAAGCGCTTGAAGGTGGAAAAGCGCTGTATAAAAATGCGATAGTTGCAGTCGTAGTAGTAGTAGTAGTAGTGGTACTAACAGTAGCTGGAGATGCGGTACCAAGAGAGCAGTAGTAGTAATAGTTGTTGTAGTAATGGAAACAATGGACATAGTAGCAGTAGTAGTAGTAATACCTATCTTTTGTCCTTTCCACGCATATTATAATCTCTATTAGACTAGACTGGTGTACACTTCTAGAACGGAATGTAAACACAATTTCAAATACAAAAAAGTTTGCTCGTTTTGTCCGTTTCGACTTCAAGCTTTCTTTTTAGTTAGTTTGAAGAAGACCTTATAGCAAACCAAAAAAGATAAGTAGACCGATTCCTATGAGGCCGCCTTTTAAGTCTATTTTGACAAATTCGGCGAGCGCTTTTTCATCGCGGCTCTAAAAGATAAGTGACTGTATCTGCGCTGTGTCAACTTCTGAGCACCTTCTGGCCTTTTTTAACAGCGGTGTCCCGGCTAAACGCCAAACAAACGCACAGCCGGCTCCAAAGCACTGAGCTAACAAGACCAGTTCATAAACCCCATGGCGCGAGCTTTAATGAGCCAACAAGCCACGGCAAACAGGGGCCACTTCACACGGATAATGGTGGAAAGAGACTCAAAGATCAAGACCGGAGCGTGTCCATGATGAAGCATTGTTAATGTAATTGCTTCCTTGTTTGATTTTGTGTAACTTGACTGACGCTAAAAGGTAGAACGATATGATTACTGGCCATTAATGATACATGTGGTTGGACACGAGCTAAAACTGGGCATAGATAATGATTAATCTGTTAACAAGGGCTGTCAGTTAAATTACATTATTATAAATAGTAACTTCATGCTTGCTATCTTGCATTTTACATGTTTTATTGCTAAAATACATTGAAATGTAATGTATAATCTTATTGTGAATGCTGTCTTAAAGCTACTATCTGCATCTGGTTTTATTTTTACCAGTAGATTTCAGATGTGAAGTCATATCTCAAAGAGTGATGCAAGAAACAAATGTTCAAATCATTTCATATTGTCAACATGAAGCTTTTGTCACTTGTAGACTTACACACAGTGGGAAGAGAACCAAAACTTTTACTCAAGTGAGAGTACTGTTACTTTAAAGCGGACCTATTCTGAAAAATCAACTTTTTAGAGCTTTTAAACATGTCACAGTTGTTTCCCCTCAACTTTTACTCAACCGAAGTTGTTTTTGGAGTGATTCGTGCATGTTTGAGCAATCTTTAAATCGATTATTTTCAAGACGCCATATTCCCGATCAGTCCCCGTTTTCACCTCCACCGATACACGCCCACTGTGACGTACGCACTTCGTTCTCCAATTTCCTTAATCGATGATACTCGTAGGATTTAGCAGCGCTGCGTAGTCATTTTGGTACAAATGAAAAAAAAAAAATCAGCTTCTCGTTAGTGTGATGTGCAACTATCCATCAGAAGTGCCAACTATTTGTTGCGATGACGTTTACGACGACGTCAGCTCCCACTGGGCATCGCAGTTTTCTAATGCAGAAGGCAGCGGACTTGTTGTGTCATAGATTATAACTATAAAGCAGACGCAAGCACAAAAGGTCTTCTTTAATAAAAAAATAAATAAATAAAATACTAAAGTAAACGTATGCTGCTAAAAAATTACTCTGAAAAGTATGATTTCTTTAAAAAGTTACTCAGTTTATGTGCGTAACTTTTGAAAGAGTTAATCAGTTTATTTAAGAAACTTTTTAAAGAAAGTCATACTTTTCAGAGTAATTTTCTTGAGCATATGTAACTGAGTACTACCCACCTCTGCTCAAACCTCTGGGACAGCCTTGTTATTGTTGTCAGGCTCGAGTCCGCACAGAAGCCGCTGTCACCCTAAATGACTTTGCAGGCGTGTTTGTGTAAGGGCAGCCCGGCGGGTCACATGTCCGGGTTCTCATCACCACAGATAGATTTCAGCCGGAGCAGAGATGGAAGGGCAGCGGGGTGACAGCATGTGGCAGTCTGCTAAGCACTGCTCATTTACACATACCACACTGCTGACTCAACAATACAGCACGGCCTGGGAGCACGAAGCCAGTGACGCAATGTAGATTCTGTGACTATACGAGCAACAGCAAGTCAATATTTAGATAACAAATCGGAAGAAATTGAAAGTAAGCTGACAGACAACTACAGGTGGACTACAGCGGCTAGTCTGGAGATTATTAAGTTGTCAAACCACGAATGGCATCTGGGAAAATGTTAAAATTATTGCAAGTAACGTACAATTTAACTGCTGGGGGAGAAAATATTTAAGACATTATGTTTTAGTCATGATTTTCTCAATTTTAGTTTTTAGTAACCAATTTTAAAGACCTATTGTGCTTGTGTCTGCACTATAGATATAATTTGTGGCTACACAACATTGCCAAATCCTACGCGTATCACCAGTTAAGAAAATAAAACTGGACAACGAAGTAAATACAGAGCAGTGGGCGTGTGCCGGTGGTGGTGAAAACGGGGGTTGATCGGCAAAATGGCGTCTTGAAAATAAGTGATTAAAGATTCCTCAAACATGCACGAATCACTGCAAAACAACTTCGGGGTTGATCGGCAAAATGGCGTCTTGAAAATAAGTGATTAAAGATTCCTCAAACATGCACGAATCACTGCAAATACAACTTCGGGTGAGTAAATGGTGAAGGGAAACAACTATAACATGGTTAAAAGCTCTAAAAAGTTCATTTAGCGTAATAGGTCTGCTTTAAAGTAATTAAACTAACCATAGTTTTGTACAGCCTGATTCTAAGTCCAACAGAAAAATCCCATCATGCTTTGGTTTGTACCCAATTTTTTTCCATTTATTTTAGCTAAATTGGTCCTTCCCCAGTACAGAGATATTGTATAAGCACTTCTTGAGTTCAAAATAACTTATAATGCATTTTTGTCAGAGAATTAGGAAGTTCCCGTTAGCATACTAGTTATTGTTGGCATTACAGTGGCGGCATAATTCTGCTCTGATCCCTGGAAGTTCCTTAGTATAACTGAAGAATAACTTAGGTACAGGTAAAGGCTCTTTAATGTAAACTTTTTTTGGCCAAACGGATTTCATTATAATTTTTGCAATTACCCAAAAACTCCAAAAGGCAAAAAATTCCCCATGACTATCCCAAATGATTGGTTCCTGACTGTTGGGTCTGGCTCTGACTGATTTTGCTGATTCATGGGTTTCAAAATGACTAAATAAAATGAAAAAAAAGATAGGAAAAAAGATATGAAAAAAAAATAGGACGGTTGCCATAGCAGTTACCAATTTGGGAAAAAAGTCCAGGATGTTGCATAAAAGAACTGAAACCGTGCATAATGTAAGCTGCATTGGGGATTCTCTTACCATTACGTTTAAAGTCTTTTCATCTTCTTTTCTGGTCATGGTATTCTAAGTCAATAAATCAGTATCCATCTGGATATAGTTTTTTTTTTTTTTAGGCCTGGAAAAGTTATTTATTTCCCCTCCAAAAAGTTGTTCCATCTGCCCCACATAATACAGTCTACTCTACAGACATCAACAAGTAGCAGAAGGATTGGCAACTTCTGGGGCTTTCCGTCGCACTAATCTGCCCATTTCATCAGGAATCCATCAGTATCATTAGAGGCGTCATATGGTGGTGTATTTTTAAAGCAGTTTTCCTTTCATCATTGCTTTTTGGATTTGGCAGTAGAGTTGCTAATTCTTGGAAATGCGAAGTTTGGGAAAGCTATAGCTACAGATGGCCTTTTGTGCACATGCTAATCTATTCAGAGTGAAAGTAAAACTGTCCATTTGTGCCTTGTTCAAAGTTCATATTGTTGTTTCATTTGAGCTGTCACCTGCTGATGCTAAACAGACCATAAATAGACACAAGGATCATCGGGGAGAGTTGGCTGTCGTCTGCCGCGTGAGTCAAAACCAATATAACCAAAATCCAAAAGAGATTTTGTCACAGTGCTAGAATTTCAAACACAATTTTGATACACTTTACCAACTGAGCTAATGTCGCCCAATACAACACAATATAACAGATGTAAATCAAAATAACTAATTATTATATGGTTTTCAGTATCAATGCTTCAGGAGTAGCTAGTTTTGATACTAGTTAAAACTAGTATTGAGCATTATCTGGGTATCAATACTTGTGACAACCCTACAGCTTAAAATACTTGTTCTTTTTCATTTACACATATTTCATTCACAAAATCAGCACTGTTTCAACACTATGCCAAACCACACGCAACCACAATTTGTGATTGGTTTCAAATATTATCATTATTATTTTTAAATCAATGATTGCCAACCTAATTTGTTGTAACAAGCTTATCTGTTTTTACATGTATTTAATTAACTATATTATCCCAAATTCAGTTTGTTGCTATAAAGTTAAAATAGCAATTGATTTATGTAGTTTTATTGTGTAATACCATCAAATTTGTTGTTGGTTTTTTTCAACATATATAGGCAAAACTGCATCTCAATTGCCCTCCCCGCTGGTTACATCAGGGAGGGCATCTGGCATAAACATTTGGCAATTTCAGATTGGCTCTTTGGTTGCCATGATACGCGCGGTCGGAATTCCAAATATGGAACTCAGCTCCTCGATGAGCTTCATTTGACTGGAACTGAACACTATGGGTGACGTCACACTCACTTAGTCACTTCTTTAAACAGTCTATGGTCCAAGGGCATCATCCTTGATGAGCTTCATTTGACTGGAACTGAACACTATGGGTGACGTCACACTCACTTAGTCACTTCTTTAAACAGTCTATGGTCCAAGGGCATCATTTGTCAGAACTTTTAATTTTCATTTGCTTCTAAAATTGTCACATTGTAATCATTTTGTGTTTTTACAAGTGACTGATATACTGTGACAAAACCTGGCAGTGGAAGCTGTGTGTGTTTTTTTTTTGGTTTTTTTTAATACATCATTCTAATGTAACTAACTGATGCTTTCTACACGTACACTACACAAATAACATTATACTCCCACAGGTCCACAAACACAACAATGGAGAAACCTTCACTGTCACACCAACAACAACAATGGCCAAAGTACAAAAACAATGCCATGTAGTACAGCGGAAGATGGACCAAACCCAACAGGCCCACGCCCAAACCGCACGCAACCACGGCAACAAAACGCTCTGTACGCGCAAGCCCCACAGGAACTCGTACTACTGTGATCATTCATTCAATTAATGCAACTACGCAGAAGCCTGATCCTAATCTAAAGATGTATTGTAGCGTCTAACTAAAGTCCATTCATGAGTCAGGGATCGGGGACCTGGAAGAGTCCTTGTCTGACCTCTTAGCAAAGCACTGAACCAAAGCAAAGTTATGTATTATTCCAAACTTTTTAATCATTTTTTATTAAACAAAAAAAAAAAAAAAAAAGTGTTTTGTCACATGCTGTGATTCTATTGCTTATTTAGCACTTTTTGTGTCAGAGGCCCTTCCTTCAAGATGTAACTTGAAGGAACTTCAACTTTTCTGGTTGGGGTCGGCCACCTGCTTGTCTTATGGAGATGTTACTACTTTGACGTGAATGTTCCACAGCACCTATCCACCTTGTATTTATTTACAGGTGTTTTTATGGCCAAACGTTACCCTGTAAAACATGCATTCTTGCTGGGAATGGGGTTGCCTCTCCATAGATCTGATCAGGTGACTTGTCACAGTTTAGTACTGTGGAACAATCCAGGCGAAACAATAACATCTCCAAGGAGACAAGCAGGTGACAGACCCTCCACCAGAAAAGTTACATTGTAGACCTTTAAAATGGTCCAAGGCATAGACTGTATATATAAATGGACATAGCAAACCTGCTGCGTTCCAAATAGGAAGTGAGCAAAAAACTATCGCTCCTCTCTCTGTAACTGCTGCAGTGAACCTCGTCATTTTGGTCTTAGTATATTCTTCTTGACCAGCCCTACATTATCCTAGTATTTTTATTTTGCTATTGTGTCCGTAAATGAAGATATGAACATTAATAACAGACAAATCAGGCGTCTTCTTTCCCCGAGGTCGCTCCCACTAGCGTTAGCAACAGGTTTGATTGACAGCGTCCGCCCCCTGCTAGACCAGAGGCTTCAACAGCCTCGCTGCAGATTGGCTCTTTGGTTGCTATGATACTCGCGGTCGGAATTCCAAATATAAAACCCGGCTCCAAATTTGCTCCTATAACCGCTCTAGCCTTGATGAGCTTCATTTGGAGCTAAACGCTATGGGTAACATCACAATCCCTTAGTCCACTTCTTTATACAGTCTATGGTCCAAGGGCATCATTAGTCACCATTTTTCATTTACATTTACTTAATTTTGCCTCTCTGATTCTCACGTTCTAATAATTTTGTGTTTTTGTTTTTACAACCTGAATCCAAATAATACCGAGATCCCTACACTGATCCATCGCTTTTAGAGTCAAACAAACAGCTCGCGGACCTGAAAACATCGCTGTGTGGGATAGAACATGTGTAGAACAGACTTTATTTAAATACAGAAGTTATTTTCAGAGGATTCGCTTTGATAAGTTCCATGATGTGGCTTTTCCATGTTTTTACTCTCTGGGCCGCGTCACGTAGCAGAGGTGAGCGCGGTTAAACCAACAGACTGCCTTTGTCTCTGCGGTGAATGCTTGGGTTAGACCACCTGTTCCTCTGCTGCAAAAACAATGAGAGCTTTTCGGACCAAAACGGGACTTTTATGCAGGGGCGGAGCCAGGCATTTTTGGTTGGAGGAGCGAAGGGGGTCCCAAGATCTTCAATGTGGGTGCTCACCTAACATTAATTTAGAGCCTTTTAACAATGGCTTTTAACACCCCCTACCAAGTTTAAATTTAGTTAGCTTTTATAATACAGACATTCTTTTTTTTGGAGTCTCATTTTGAACAACATTGTTAGTCAAGATTGGATGTGCTATGAAAGTGGGGCAAAAATCTTTGGGGGAGCTATGGGGGAGCATTGACCATTCGAGGGGAGGCTAGGGCCCCCCCAAGTTAGTCAAATGAACCAAAGTGGAATCATTTGTTTAATTATCAAGGCAGAAATTGGTGGCATTGTTCAATCAAGGTGTCATTGTTGCCACTCGAAAAGACATTTAGGAATTTATTTAATATGGCAAAATTTTGGGCAAAAAAAAAAAAGTGTCAAACTTGAGGAAATCCACAAATTTTCCTTTCAAAAACAGCAACAGGCACAAAGTAAAATAAAATCAAATTCTAAAACGTCATGAACACAACCTGTTCAGAGCAAGACGTTATTAGGGCTGCGCGATCAATCAAACTTTAATCAAGATGTCTAATTGTCAGCGATATTTTTGGGTCTTTTTAATCAGGAGTTCTACAGCCAATCCTCTGCCAGTAATAAACACGGGGTTTGGAGCAGAGCATCAGAAATCAAGATCCAGCTATACAAGGGAAATATGTATTTGGGTACTTGACGTTTGGGTAACACATTTTTTCTGTGATGCGGTGTCACACGCCTTTGTAGCTTCCATTTATGCAAACACCTTTATTAACTAAGAGAATTCCAGATTTTTTTTTAAATTCTAAAACAATGTGTAATTTATAGAATACATATTTGTGCACTGTTGAGTTTAATTTTCAAGGAAGAAAGTCATTTAAAGCGATAACGCCGAAAATGGGAGTAACGTCAAGTACCCATTTATTTATTAAATATTTTTGTCATGTCATAGACTGTGTAGAGAAGTGGACTAAATGAGTGTGACGTCGCCCATAGCGTTCGGCTCCAGTCAAATGAAGCCCGTCGAGGCTAGAGCAGTTATAGGGGCGAATATGGAGCCAAGTTGCATATTATGAATTCCAATTCCAATTAGGAATTCCGCGAGTATCATAGCAACCAAAGAGCCAATCCTGAGCGAGGCTGTTGACAGTTATGTCCATTCCCGCCCGCACCGCTGCTGTAGCAGGGAGCGGGTGCTTAGCAACGCTGTCAATCAAACCTGTTGCTAACGCTAGCGGGAGCATCCTTGGGGAAAGAAGGTGCCTGATTTGTCGCTTATTAATTTTCACATCTTGAGTTACGGACATGATATCGAAATAAAATACCAGGATCATGTAGAGCGGGTTAATACGAACATTTTAAGACCAAAATGACGAGTCTGACAGCAGCAGTTATGGAGAGAGGGGCGACAGTTTTCTAATGTAAAGTGAATTGGAGCCAGAGTCGATGGAGCTGGAAGCGCAGCCCATGATCACTTCCTGGAACGTGGCGGCTAGCGGGTTAGCTATGTCCATTCATATGTCTATAGGTCATATGTCATATGACCATTCTATAGGTCTATGCATATCGCCCACCTGCTGTTCATCTGACTGAAAATGTAACAAAGATGTTAAAATATCGTGACCGCAACCTATTAAAAACAAGAAGTGGTATCCCATGGTTTGTGGTTATGACTTAACTCTGAAGTGTACGGCAGACTGTAGTACAGATGCAGGGCTCAGGCAGCAGTGATTATACTTGGATATTGGATTTCAATAGAGCCCTACACCAAAGCAATGCGGCGCCAAGAGCTTTGAGACATTCACTTTACACACCCAGATAAAACTGTACAAAGCTTAAGGGAAGATTTTCCACAAAGCGCTCCAAAGTGAGACCAAATGGCAACTTTTGGGATTTTAACTGTGAAAATGTGCGTTTAACTGAGAAAAACGAGTGAACTTTTAATGAATATTCTCATGAGGGGGATTACAAGTTAGCAAAACGTGTGGGGTAAATCTATCCATCATCCCTCGTTTAAAAGGTCCAAGAATCAGCAGTTATACAGCAGTTAAATTTAGTAATAAAACTTAAAGTCATTTGAAAATTTAGAGACAGACAATTAGAGATATGGGTTTTTTTCATGGCCAGTGCTGATACCAATTATTTAGAATCCAGAGAAAACGATGGTCGATAAGCTCTGCTGATATTTTTGGGCCAATATTTTGGGCCGATTTAGGTAATTTTATCGAAATGATTTAATTTGAATTTAGTACAAACTTATCCACGACCTTGTTTTACTACAAACTGGATCAGAGACCAGTGTAGTCACGTTTCTGCGGTACCTCTTTCGACTCAAGTGTTCAGATAAAGCTTTAGGCATTGATTATTTATGCATATTTAGGCAGCTGGGTGAGCCAAACTAATCTCCTCTGCTGGAGATTTAAGACCGATAGCTGATACGCTAAAAAGTGCAAATATCGGCCCGATATTAGGCCTGTCATGATAATCACTATATCGATTTATCATTCAACACAGGACAGATGGAACAATATTTTGGGGGGTCAATATTTACTGTGGGGACTTTTTTTTTTTGTTATTTTTTATTTTATTTATTTGTATTGTTATTTCTTTAAACAATATTGTACATTCAGAATACTTTTTTGGGGATAATTCTGCCTTCTGATTTGGTTTCAATATTATCGTTTATCGTCTATATTTACTTCAACGATATATATCTGTCTATCTCTACAGACAATTCTTCAATCACTAAATATGTAGCTATAGATAGATATTATATTGGATCTGCAGGTACATTAACGCTCATGTTATCCAGGTAATTATTTTATCAATGTGTTTCTTTCTTTAACTTATTACTATTATTAATGGGGGCTGAAGCTTTATGGCACAATATTGACTTTTTTTTGCGATTGTCTGTTTTGTCGTTATGTTTTCAAAGATTTACCTCACAACCACAAAGAGAAAATTGAAACATATGAACGTGTTTGTAGAGGCCTAAGCTACATTTCGGAGATTGCGAGTGGCATAAGCTCAGACATGTGATTAAGTCAAATCCAATCCAAAATCAACCAAAAGATAAGATAAGACGCAAAATCTATCAGCGCCAATGACAAAACAAATAGCCCTACAATGGAGCTCAACAGTGACCACCTGCTCCGGTTCCGGAAGTCAGTTTTCCATTCATTTTTCCCATAGAGTTCAATCAGCTACGTGCTAGCTAACATCCATAACGTGGTCGTTTTAAGTCCGAAAAGCACATTTAAAACGCAAGATTCGGCGAAATGCATTAACAATTTAGTTTATAGTTTCAGAAAGAAATTTGAAATAAAATTATACATCTTGTGGCCATTAATTACCAACCCGGAACTTTTAATCTGATTTTTTTTCAGAAAGTCAGAAAGAAATTAAGTTCCGGAACTAGGGGTCACTGTTGAGCTCCATTGTTTTAGGCAGACAGGCCACACATTTGCAAATAATTTATGCTGTGTTTACACTTCATCTGGTTTGGTTCTGGTTCGATCCGACTTCAGTCCGGATGTAGACTTGGTTTGGTCCAGGTTTAGAATATGAATCACTGTCTAATCGGTAATTGCAACCATCTAATACTTATGCAACGTCCAGTGAGCAGCACCCATTCTTTCTGTATGACGCACCTTGACGTGTTCCCATATGAGTGACAGGTGTGACAGGTGCGTCTGGTGCGTCTGGTGCGATGACAGATGGAGTTCCAATGTGATAACCCTAAACAGGCACCACATTCTGAGAAGCTTACACAGACAGACCAAACTCACCTTCTTTCAAACTACAGCTTTCACATGTCAATCACTGCTACCAGTTCGACAACTTGCTAACTTGTTCACAATGCTAACTACCACCCAAACAAAAACGCTTAGCAGGAAATCCATAATAAACCCAAATGTATTACAGAGTGTTAAGTGATAAACAGATATTAACATACAAAAGTTACAGACTACGGCATAACATCCACCACACAATAGTAATTACAATGTTTCTGTCCACCCCATAGGAATAGACTACTTCCTGTTCAACTGGTTATTTATGGTTTGAGTGGTTGCTCAAACAACAGCCCAAACAAACTGTCTAAATGGTCTCAAGATGTTGTTATCTGCTGCCCAAGGACTGTCGCGCAAAAGCAAAAGAATTTTATTTTTTGACAATGGGGAAAAGTTCAAGGTTTGGAGATGTTTTATATTGTATAGAGGTAGAGAAAGTAGTTCAGGTTTGTTAAGTAAAATTTCCGTTTGTAACCATTTACACATAATTTTTTTCATGGACTTAAACATCAATATGTCCTTGGTCTAATTTCCAGTTTTTTCCTACATATTTGAACAAAAAAATCATCTTGCTCTGTACAGATTTATTGTATCAGGAAGCGCACGGCTAGCATGCTAGTTGTCGTTAGCTGAACAGTGATGGCAAAACTCCGCTCTGGTCTCTGAAAGTTGCGAAAAGCACTCATCACGGTGAATAATTGGGATGAATTCATAAGGTAGGTGAGGAATAATTTTGGACCACTGCAAACTATTTAAAATAAAAGTCCTAAGGTGAGGAATAATTTTGGACCACTGCAAACTATTTAAAATTAAAAGTCCTATATTACACAAAATGGATTCTTCTGAGCTTTAAGCCATGTTAGAATGTTGTTAACTCATCAAAAACACACCTAGAATTGTGTTTCGTTTCATTCACACATGTTTGGAGATGTATAGTCTGGATTACTCAAAGCTCAAAATGCTCTGTTCCACTTTGTGATGTCATAAAGCGGTAGTTTTCACGTTAACAGCTACATTTTACCTTTAGTTCAGTAGAAATGGGCAATTTCATGGCTGAAATTATCCAAATGAGTCTAGTGTAGGTGTACAGAGTTTAAAAACACAGTGGAGCACTTCCTGTATTACCACATGACATCACAAGGTGGAACAGTGTGTTTTCCGTTTGAGAGAAAAACTCAACCTAAACATGCAGGGTTTGTGTGAATGAAACAAAACATAACTCCAGGTTTGTTTGTGATGAGGAAACAACATTAGAACATATATCAGAAAATAGAGTAATATGAGCCCTTTAACTGTTTATCTTGTGCGAATCAAATCATCTCACTCGAAACTAGATTCTATTTCACCTCTGAAGTTTAAAACTATGGTGACGACAATGAACAGGAATTTCCTATCGGTATCACTGCGCTTCAAGCTAGATACTTGCAAACTATTTGGCAAAAGTTTTATCAACATACTTTGACCTTTTGAGACTACCAGCAAATAGTAAACTTGTAAAAAAAAAAAAAAAAAAACAGGACCAAATGCCAAGACTTTCCCTGGCTGTTCCATTTGTATTTCCCCCTGTGGAGTTCGGGATCGAGTTGGGTGGATTAGACAAGCTGAGGATAATTTACATAGGCATTTCCTGTGGCATGAAACTACAGCCATACAGTTAGGATCGCATGAGAAACTAATGAGTGTTCTTTCCTATTAAGTAAAAGTTTGGATTCCCTTAAACACAACACTACACAGGAAGGACGTAAACTATAGTCCTGGGCCAATGGGTTTTCTAGTGGTACTCGGAAGTCTCAAGTCTTGGTTTTGGTCCAGGAATGAAGAGGAGATGTCTTTCATACCGTATGTTAATGGAGGTTAGGTAAGAACTGGTTTAGAACGTCCTTGATTTAACATATTTTAACCCTGTTTAGACTGGTTTGGTTTTAGACTGGTTTGACTAGTATAGTTCCAGTTGTCTATAGTTAAAAATTTTCACTGTAACTCACTATAACCATAAAACCATAGACTGTATATATAAATGGACATAGCTAACCTGGCTCCATCGACTCTGGCTCCAATTAACTTTCATTATATATAAATGGACATAGCTAACCTGGCTCCATCGACTCTGGCTCCAATTCACTTTACATTGAAAAACTGTCACCTCTCTCTCTCCAACTGCTGCTGTCAGACTTGTCGTTTTGGTCTTAAAATGTTCGTATTAACCCGCTCTACATGATCCTGGGATTCTTATTTCGCTATTGTGTCCGTAAATCAAGAATTAATAACATTAATAACAGACAAATCAGGCGCCTTCTTTCTTCCTCGCCTTCTAAACCAGCGGTGCGGGCGAGAAGGGGCGTTACCTTCATCAGCCTCGCTCTGGATTGGCTCTTTGGTTGCTACGATATTTGCGGTCGGAATTACAAATATGAAACTCAACAAATTCGTCCCTTTAACCACTAACATCAACGCTATGGGTGACGCCACACTCCCTTAGTCCACTTCTTTATAATATTATTATCTTAAAAAAAAAAACCCAACATATTTTCAAAATGTACTGTTGCCCTGTACTACTTGGACGACAGTAGCTCAGAGCGTTTCTCCGCTGATCCGAAAGTTGGCGGTGCGATTCCAGCTCCCACACGTGAATGCTGTTGTTGTGTCCTTGGGCAAGACCTCGCCCCCAGCGTCTGCGTCCACTGGTGTATGAATGCGTGTGGCTCCTTGATGTAAACCGCTTTTTACGTGACCATTTACAACAAGCTTTGCCAGATTTTGGTCGACTGCAACCACAAAATGAAGAACACGCAAATCTAAATATTCCCTGAAAAAGTCCATAGCGTAACGTATTTGAAAAACCGCAGCTATACAAACTCTAATTAACGTTGTGCGCAGTACACTATTTCATAACGTATTTTTAAAAAACAAACCGCAGCTATACTAACTCTAATTAACCTTGTGCGCAGTACACTATTTCATGCCTGTAAATGGACTTGCCCGTCTGTCCCTTCCCCCTCCAGTCCTCCCTTATTCCAATATAAAACAGTGATGACCTCATAGCCGGGCAGGTAGCCAGCGTTTTCACTACACCAGTCTCCAGAGCGCACTAAAACTCCAGTACCATCAGAAAACCCATATGACACATACACAAATCTCCCCCCTCCCCGGTCTCTCTCCGCGCACAATAGACCGTAACACAGAGACAGATATGTGCCTGGTAGCTAACGGTCGAAGCCCTGTGGGAGTGAATAGATACGGGGGAACGTGCGATAATGTGCAACTGTAGCAAAAAATACAGGAACAAGAATATAGTGGAATATGCACGGGGTGAGTCGGGTGGTGACGCAAACCCGAGCCGTCCTTGGACCAATGGCTCTGGTTAACTTCAAGGGAAAGTCCAGTGAAGCTTAAGAAGTGTGGACCAAACTACTTGACATTAAGGCTGTTGTTGAAACCTCGCCCCCAGCAAACTATCACATGAAAAACTCTACATAAGTAAACGTATTAAAGTACCTGTTTTAAAATGTACTTAAAGAGTAAAAAGTCAAAGTATTTCACGCAGATTTTGAGGTCTAATAACGCTTCAGATGGATTGAGTTTAATAGTTTTGCGCTGAATTTTGAACAGAAACAACGAGTCAATCGTTGTTTTATTTGTGTATTTTCTTTGCTCAAATTACGAACATGTTAAAAATGAACCACTCAGACTTTCCAGCAGGTCAAACAATCATAAACAATACTTTAACTTTTCAGTCCTGTTCAAAAATGTGGTGGAGTAAAAGTAAAAAGTATCCATGTGAAAACTGATTTAAGTAAAGTACAGATAACTACAATTTTTACTTAAGTACAGTACTTTGCTACTTACGTTTCACCACTGCATTATTGTACAAAAATTATATCTGATACAAAATTGACTAATTAATACTAAAACTGGTATCAAAACTAGACAGTCATTAGTCAGAGTAGTCAGAATAGCATAGCATAACTAGCAATAGCATAATTAACATAAGACCAAATGGTAACATTTTAAATATTAATTTCTTTCTACTGTATAAAAAATATGTTTCCTTGTGGTATCAAAATCAGCACTGAGCATCAAGCCTTTCCCTTAGTATCAAAATTAAGTTTGAAATTTGTGAATCTTGACACTATTTAGTAAACTATACAACGAAACATATTAAGACCTTCCTTCTTTCTTTGTTTCTTAACTATGGTAACTTTATCCAGTTTTATCCACGTAGCCAACTTAAGCAAACAGAAATCAAACCGCAAATCTCACCTCTACCGCAATGTTGTTTTTTGGATTAGCTGAACATTAAGAAGCTAACATTAGCTCATCGGGCCAAGTCAGTCTTTTTTATCTTGTATGGGGCACTGAGATTAAAAAATGCTTACAACAAAATGGATAAATGCAATGTAATATAAACAAATAGATTATATACCTTGATAAAATTAAGTTTGGTTTAAAAAAAAAATCTAACAGACGCCTTTTAGGTTGCTAAGGAAGTTCTCAAAAAACTCAATTCATTGTTGCACGCATCAAGTTCTCCATTATTCTTGTGGTTAATATTGTTATATCGTCATAGTTACCAAAACTCCTAAAGCTAATGTTGCTAAAAATAAGTAAGAAATGAGTAAGAAAGAATGGAAACGATGAAATCAAGCTAATGAAATTCGCCTTTACTGCTAACGTGGTTTAGTCACTGAGCAACCTATGACAAATCCTGGGCTCCTCCTGCTCTGTTGCTAAGGTGTGGTAATGTGTGGCTTGGGTATGAAAGGTCAAAGGGCATAGGTCACACAAACAGAGTGAACACATTAGCACTTAAGCTAAGAGGGCCTCCATTTTACCAGATGGATTGATTACAAGAGACAAACAGTGATTAGTGTAAAATGGACTACGGGGTTTTCGGTCAGCGCTGTTACCGTCAAGAAGTGAATGAATGTGTTGTTAAATATATGCAAAATTTGAATGTTATGTAAAAAAACTGAAAAAAATATGATAAAATCCAAAAACAACAGAAATTTGCTGTTTAATTTTTGAAACAGTGGTACAGTGTTCTGCAATTTGGTATTATTTTTACTTCTGCAATACTTAAACCTCAATCAAGACATTTTTCAAGGACAATATTGCACGTTTCTGGTGTATAGCGAAAAAAAAATTATAATAAAAATACCAGGATCATATAGAGCGGGTTAATATGAACATTTTAAGACCAAAATGACGAGGCTCACAGCAGCAGTTACAGAGAGAACGGTGACAATTTTTCAATGTAAGTGAAATTGAGCAGCAGTTACAGAGAGAACGGTGACAATTTTTCAATGTAAAGTGAATTGGAGCCAGAGTCGATGGAGCCCGAAGCGGCAGTGATCACTTCCTATTTGGAACGCGGCGGTTAGCGCATTAGCTATGTCCATTTATATACGCAATCTAGGGGAAAATCTCCAAAAATATTGCCATTTTTGCCAATACAACCAAAGCTACCAACAATAAACCCCTCCATCAGCAGTAGACAAAATGGGCAGGTGCAAACACTTGGCGCCACTTCCATTAAATTATCCAGCTCATTAGGCACATTGACCACACGAGGGAAACTCACATCCCGCTTCTAACCTACTTTAGTGATATGAAAGGTGGTCAAATCCAATATGGTTGATGGATTCATGGCCTGAGCAGCGGAAACGATCAGAAAGCAGCTGTGGAAGTAGTGAAGCAGTTGAGCCTGGCCAATGACATTGTATCCGAGCGAGTGTGTCGGACCTCTATAGAGAATTATCGTTACGTAATTCACTCAGAGAAGTGCAGCCTCATGCTCCATCTGTCCGACTAAGCCACATCCACACATAGGTATTTGGGACACTGTTTCACGCCACTACAATATGCCCCCACTGCCACTGAAGATATTAATATTATATTGATAAATGCTGGAACGGTTCACGGAGCAATAAGGGACTACGGGGGAGCGCAGCAGTAGTAATGACATTGTAAATAATACTGCGAATATAAAAAAGTAGAAATAAAAATCTATATGAACTTCCAACTGCCATTTCCACAGTGAGGTAGTTGGTCATAATGGTTGTCTTTCTTCTTCTGCTTTTACTCTTCACAAACTTAGCCCGAATGCCAGTAGATTGTTATTGACAAGTAGAGCAAAAAGCGCGGAAAGTCTGCAAACAAAAATTACTTTCTGTAATGATTAATGACTTGTAATTACATGACCTTAAAGTGCGAGGCTAAACAGGGCTTTGATAAGTAATTACCAGAAGTTATTTTTTGCAGACTTTGCACACTTTCTGGTCTACTTGTCAATAAAAATCATTTGGCGTATACGCAGAGTTTGTAATAAATAGCTGCTGTGTATTTCTGTTTACAAAAGAAAAAAAAAGTTTGCCCATGTTAATACGGCTGCCAACTTTCCTTTCATTTTCCTAAATCTCCAGCTCAGTTGGCTAACACAGAAAAAACACATATAAATAGTTTATGGATTAGCAGCAACCAGGCCTTCCAAGATGTTATACAATACCTTAGTTAGTTCAGTCACCAATGAAATCTTATTGTGTGTGTAAAGTTTGAACAAAACAAAAAATGAAATTGTCACAAAAACTTTAAAATATCCAAACTGATTACTCTTTATCCATCAGTCAATCATCAATTACTGTGATAAGACAAAAGAGCGGGCAGATAGGACGTAAACAAGCGACCGTTCCCTCCTACGCAACGTGACAGAATACGCACAGATGAGCCCCTATTGTTGATCCATATGGGGAGCCCCGGGAGAGGGATTGAGGAATGAAATAAAACGCAGATTTGTTTATTACTCTTTTGTCGTAAACCTAGGCAAGTACATTGGTAAGTGCTGTTTGTGATGAAGAAATCATTCAAAGTAGTTGCGTGGAAAGTCAAGTTAACTTTGGACCTTTACGCACGCTGGTTAAACAATAGCAGATGAGTTATCTAAAAGTTACCTCGCTTTCGTAGATTCACGGGGCAGTTCCAGTCAATATCCCAACTTCCTGAAGCCTCTCCCCGACGTAAAAATAGCCAAAACAGTTTCAAGTGTAGCGTCCTTGGATGATCGCGGGCTGCAGATGGGTGTACTTCGTGCGTATTTGCTTCGCGTAGTGCGGCTAGTGTCCGTGTGGAGCACAAAGCGGAGCGCCAGGCAGCCGCGGCCGACCCCCCTCCTCCTCCTCCCTCCTCCTCCTCCCCCTCGCTCGCTCCCTC
>KN470654.1:24381-44901 GCA_000787095.1 Periophthalmodon schlosseri | reverse complement strand
CTCTGTAAAGTGTCTCCTCTTTCTCTGGAGCAGCTCTTCTCTTTCTCTGAAGTGGCTCTTCTCTCTCACTGAAGTGGCTCCTCTCTCTTTTGGGTGGCTCCTTTTCTTTTTTCCCTCTGAAGTGGCTTCTCTCTGAAGTTGCTACTGTCTCACTCTGTGAGACAGTAAAAAGTGCTCAGATCACATATATTTGTATGAATGGGTGCTGCAGTTTGTCTAATGAGGCAATTTTGATCAACTTAACATCAGCGACGCGTCTCCTCCTGCCTCTGTTTGAGCCTGGGTCTGGGACAGTCCAGGGTCTGTCTGTGTGTCGTTCAAAAAGATTTTTCTCTGCCGTCACCAGCGCCGATCAACTGATGGCCTCTCACGTGGGTCATGGTGCAGTGTTTGGAATGAATGATGCACTGTGCATATGAAGACTGACCCAAAAGTGAAGTAAATGACCAGAACTGAACCAGAACTGAAGAAGCGGCTTGGATGAGCAGCGAAACTCTTACAACTTTTTGTCCAGTTGATAGATTTAACTTTGGCTTTACTATGTAAACAGAGCTAGTACCGCTGGGGTCGGTCCACAGAGTGCAGGAACATGTGTGAAAATGACCTTAAAAAGGATAAACAACAGTTACATAACACATGTGGATCCATTTTGTCATACGTTATATTTATAGGAAATAAAGGATATTTTGTTTCAGTGGGTATCATGTATCAAAAAAGCACTGAAAAAATGCATGGTGGAGATAAGGTAAAGAGTGAACACAAACGGGGGACACAAAGTGGACACAGAGACGACACAGAGTTGACACAAGACATAGAGGGACACAGTGGACACACAGTGGACACAGAGTGGACTCAGAGTGGACCCTGAGAGAGGACACAGTGAACACAGAATGGACTCAGAGTAGACATAGCTAGGACACAGTGGACACACAGTGGACTCAGAGTGGACATAGCTAGGACACAGTGGACTCAGAGTGGACACTGAGAGGACACAGAATTGTTGTTTTGTCGCGCTGTGTAAAGCACACTCAGGTGCTGTTGTGTTTATGTGTTGTTGTGTTGTGTTGCTGTGCTGTGTAAAGCACACTCCCTGTTCTTCTGCTCCTGACACCAGAAACGCTCCTCTTTATGGCCCATATCCAGCTTTTATACCGAGACAAGTAACAAACAAACAAGTAAAAAGGCACAAAGGAGCACACAGAGCAGTCACAAAAGCATTGGCCTGTGAATGCTTTGCCCTTAATACGTGTCCTGGTTTCCACACACACACACACACACACGCACACACAACAGTGGGACACAAGGGAGGGATGGGGGGGTTACTGTCTACTGCTCTCCGGAGACCCTCTGTGACAGAACATCATCCACACACCTGAATACAGCTCATTGTAACTGGAACAGGACTAAACTCTGACTAATCCTGGACTTTAGCTCAACGAGCCACATGTGGCTTCTGCTTTTAGCACTAATGCTGCTGACTGGTTTCACTAAGGCTACAGCATAAACACTAGAGGTAAAGTCCATTCACAGTTGTCACCTGTGAATAATTCAGCCCTAACTTGAGAAACGTTCCCTCTGGACCCTACAGAGCGGCTCGTGTCAGAGCAGTTTGCATTGATAAGGCTTTGGGCCTATAAAATAGCCTTGTATTTCCAGCAGTAGTGCCTAGAATGTCTAAAAATTGTGTCTTGTATTCTCTCCCTGTCCCCTCACGGTGGTGTGAATCTCTAATGTCAACAGCATTATTGTGTACACATTCTGAAGACGTATGGACGTACAATGAGCAACAGGAACAAAGAGAGCAAGAATCTACACTTCACTGTACATGTATGAAATTCATAAGATGTTCAAGTATAGACACAAATATCTTGAATTATACTACGATGTATCAAAGTAACAGAGGTCACCTATACTCACAGGGCAGAGTCTAACTCCACATTTTACACGGGGATCAGTGAACTACATTTGTTCTTCTACAAACCAGTCAAATCCCAAACTACTGAATGGCTGAGGCTGAGATCATAGACACACAGACCTGACCATACAGGTGCTCTATGGTTCTCTCAGGGTGCACCTGCCCTTAGACAGGCGTCTCACACAGAGGCACTTGTGGATCAGGGGAACCCCTTCTTTACAACTCCACCAAGGCTCTTTTTTATACAAGACAAATGAGCTCTTTGACACAGACAATGAGGCGTATAGGATATGTCCCAGAGCTATAGGCTAAGACTGCATGCACGCTGAAAAAAGGAAACTACCACTTTAAGATGTTTTGACGCAACCAGTATGACCGTAAGTTGCTTATGTAGTGATCTGTAAATGTTTTTAGTTTAAAGTGTATTATTGAAGCCAGTCTGTATGATGTGGTATCATCCTTGCATTGATCTGTGATAGGATTAGCTCTTGTATTAGGTGACACAGCTGTAATTCCCACACAAAGACATCACATGGCTCAGGTTTGAGTTACGGGCCGAAGCTCACAGGATCTGAGTGTCAGGAGCTCCACCCATTCCATAAACATCTCACACCAGCAGCAGATAAACCACACTCCTGCAGCTGTTTAGTCTCACTCCTGCAGCTGTTTAGTCTCACTCCTACAGCTGTTTAGTCTCACTCCTACAGCTGTTCAGTCTCACCCCTGCAGCTGTTCAGTCTCACCCCTGCAGCTGTTCAGTCTCACTCCTGCAGCTGTTTAGTCTCACTCCTGCAGCTGTTTAGTCTCACTCCTACAGCTGTTCAGTCTCACCCCTGCAGCTGTTCAGTCTCACCCCTGCAGCTGTTCAGTCTCACCCCTGCAGCTGTTCAGTCTCACCCCTGCAGCTGTTCAGTCTCACCCCTGCAGCTGTTCAGTCTCACTCCTGCAGCTGGTCAGTCTTACTTCCACAGCTGTTCAGTCTCACTCCTCATTCCTGTAGCTGCTCAGGCTCACTCCTGCAGCTGTTCAGTCTCACTCCTGCAGCTGGTCAGTCTAACTCCTGCAGCTGTTCAGTCTCACTCCTCACACTTAGACAAACTTTCTTGACCTACAAGGGAGATTATCTCATAGTTGCTCACACATTACAATATCATTATAAATAAAATAGCAATAAAATTTAAATAAATTTGAAAAAGCAGTCAAAACAGTAATCAATAAGCAAAATAGTAATCAATAAGCAAAGCACCAAAAAATTTGACCAATGAGCTCCTTCGGTTCACATGCGTCACTGAAATAAACAAGCCACCTTATTCCCGAAGTTGTCTGGAGCGCTGCCATCATCATTCGAGTTGTATTATTTTACATGGTTCTGCCGATCTTTGTACTAAATAAGTTCTAGACAAACTACAGAGCCGTTTAAAGCCTCCCAGAGAATCAGTACATAGTTGACCAAAACTTTTTTCAAATTCTCCATTGAAATGAACGGGATGCCCACGCCACCACAAAGAAAGCACGGTTTAGGAGCGTTTAGAGGCAAAGTGTGCGGGCCGGAATAGCATCAATACAATACAGAGAGATATTCTGGACACAGATTTGTAAAATAAAAGTAAATAAATACAAAATATATGGAGTTGATAGGTGGTAGGGTACAGTGATACAGTACATTTACAGTGTATGACATAAGGTTCAATTCAATGTACTTTTGTGGCGCGTGGTTTGAAGAGCAGATGGAGAGGAGGTCGTTTCCTTACGCTGCTGGCTGAGAAGTGGCAGTTTCCTGGATGTGTCCTGGCCCTGAGCAGCCTGATATGTGGAGCTGCCAGTAAAACAAGGATGCCCTCCCCGATGGGATGTTCAAGCGAGATGGAAGTAGGCTAGCTGATACGTGAGCCTACTGTCCTCGAACTTTGAGTGCTGTGATTTGAGCATAAATGAATCATTAAGAAATCTATATGGGAATCTCAATGTAATTTAGTAAGTGCCATGCATTGGCTATACAGTATGTAGTATCTAGTACCGTACTGAATTGTTATAGGTGTAATCTGTCAGATAATCTGGAGAGATGTTCCTATGTTGCAGACATATACTGCAGATGTGGGCGTTTCCCAAAATTGTTCTCAAGTAAGAGTACTGTTACTTCAAACTAACATTACTCAAGTCAAAGTAGGCCTTGAAATACAACACTTGAGTAAGTGACTACTGAAGTTAGCGTGAAGTGAAGAGAAATGCTCTGTCTGCCTGATTTATAATTTCATGTAATTGGAAATATTAAAGGTGCACTGTTTAACTTTTCTGATGGAGGATCTGCCACCTACTTGTCTACTTGAGATATTATTACTTTACCTGAAATTCTCCACAGTATGGCATTAAACTTATCCATTGTGTATTAATACAAAATACATTCTTACTGTGAGAGGGGTCAACTTTTCACAGATCTGACCTGTTACTTGTCCTGCTGGTGTCACCTGCCTGACTCCATTGAGAAACATACTGTGGAACATCCCAGGCAAAGCATATCTATATATTTATTAACCTTTATTTAACCAGGATAGTCCCATGGAGATAAAGAATCTATTTTTCAGGGAGTCTGATCCTATTGTTTTAGTGGTAGGGAAAAACAGAGCACTCGGAGGAAACCTACCTCCACACAGAAAGGCCCCGTAATGCCTTAGAATAGAACCCAGGACCTTCTGAGGCAAGAGCACTAACCTATGCGCTATGTCCATGGAGACCAGCAGGCAGCGGGCCCTTCACCAGAAAATTTGTAAAAACACCTTTACAAATATTACATGACACAAAAAGTTTAGTATTTTCAAAGGACAGACACAGAGATGAGAAAAATTAAGAAACACAAATGTTCAAAACATTTCATATTGTCAACATAAAGCTTTTGTCACTTGCAAACTTACTCACAGTGGGAAGAGGAACCAAATCTTTTACTCAAGTAAGAGTACTGTTACACTGTACAATATATTACTCAAGTAGGATTAAAAGTATGAAGTCTGAAAACTGCTGCAAGAAGCACAATGTAGTAATTATACCTGAGTAAATGTAACTACCTCTGGTCTACTGACAGGAGAGGTCTTGAGCAAAGAGCAGAATGAACTTGAACTTTCTGAGGCCTGCTCAGATGAACTTGCTCCTACTGCCTTTTGAGTCTGAGATTGTGGCGGTGATAGCGCAGGGTGGAGAGATGTAAGGATAGACCTAGGTCAGGCTCAACGCTGGTGGAGCACAAAGAGGACTGTCCCACCTGATCTGCTCCCCTTTGTCTGGGAAAGAAACCGAGCAGAAACCAGGACAAGATCTGGGCGAGGCCTATAAAAGACCTGCTCCAACTGCAAAGCTATTCATTTGCACGGGACTGGGGCTCAGACGCACGGCACCAAGGTGAGTTTCCAACCAACCAACTTGACGGCAGAGATGTTTGAAAGCTGATATTTAAATATACATTTTTACACTTCTCATGAATAGCTTGAATTGTTGATTATTACGACTTTTTGAAATTTTATTGTTTGTCAGAATCTACAAAGCACAATTTTTGACCATTAGTTTGCGCTGGAATAAATCTGGTACAATGAAAATAACCGATCGAAGACCTCGCAAGGTGCTGGAATACCGACTCGCCGAAATTAACTTTGACACAATCTTGAAAACTGTATGTATACGTTTTGCTAGTTGTAAAAAAAAACCCAAAAAACCCAAAACGTTAGCTTTCACGTACAGTATTCCACGTTCCATATTTGTTCTTATCGTGCTATCGCCAAGCTACGTCTTCAATGGGTCTTTTGTATTGTCCCCATAAAAAGCAAAGGATGTTGGTAATGAGTGCTTTGACTTCGCCCACAGATTGTCTTACATTGTGACGCCTCTTGTGTGGTGACAAAGGCAGTGAAAAGAGCGTTTGGATCCAGCCTCGTCCGAACAATACAATACAGTGTAAACGATCTTTGAGCAAAAACGAGGTCGGGTCATTAACGGAGGAGCGGACTATCACGAAACCTCTGCTCTACGTCATCGCTACAGCAAAACAATACAGTGATCAGAGACAAACAACGGCACGTTTTGTACATTTTTCGTGAATGTTTAAAGCTCCTGTATTACGCAAAATTAACTCATATGAGCTATTTGCCATGTTGGAATGTTGTTACCTCTTCAAAAAACAGTGGTGGAACTTAACAAAGTACAAGTAGTAAAGTACTCTACTTAAGTAATGTGTACTTACGTTAGGTTAGGTATCTGCTTAAGTTAGTTAGGTATCTGGGGTTGTATTTTTAAAGCGTACGAACATACAAAAATGTTGCGTAAGTTAAGTTTGTGATCTATAAAAAGACAACATGAAAATGAGCGGTCCAGTTCAAAATCTCAGAACATTGTGACAAAAAGAGTACGTACACTTTTAGTAATATTTTATAAATGAGTTTTATAAATGAGACCCTTGTACTTTACTTAAGTCAATTTTAAACTGGATACTTTTAACTTTTACTACACTTCATTTGAGAGAAGATATTTGTACTTTCTACGCCACTACATTTCTGAACTGGACTAAAAAGTAAAAATTTTGAGAAGGCTGAAGGGTTTTAATTTGATCAAGTTCATAATTTAAGCAACAAAATATACAAATAAAAACAGCAGGAAGAAATTACCGATTCAATTGTTTCTGTTGAACAAAATTTTGCACAAATCTTCAATACATTTGAAGCTTTAATAGATCTCTGCACAAAACACTTCTACGTTTTAATTTTCATTTAAAAACTGGTACTTTAATACTTTTATTCAAGTAGATTTTCATGTGATACTTTTACTTTTACTTGAGTGTTTTTTTTTGCTCCAGTATCTTTACTTAAGTAACAAAACTGAATACTTCTTCCACCACTGTCAAAAACAGACCCAGAGTTGTGTTTTATTTCATTTACACATGTTTGAGTAATTCTGCATTTTTAGGCTGTCTACATTTCCAAAGCTCAAAATGCTCTGTTCCACCTTGATGTCATCAAGTGGTAGTTTTAAAGTGAAGTAAAGTTATTTAACTGAATTGTATAACTCTACAATACATTTGAATAATCATAAATAAGTATTTTTTCAATATTTTTGAATATTTTACCTTCTGTTCAGTTGTGATTGCCACAGAAAGTCTACAATATCTTCTGGTACAGTGAGGAGTGAGGAAATTTCAATGAGGCTAAAACAATAGACGTAGCTTCAACGTTTGGCAATTCCATGGCTGCAAATTATTCAAATAATTCTAGTGAAGGTGTATAGAGGTGGGACAGTGTTTTCAGTTTGAGGGAAGAACACAGGACAAATATGCACTATGTGTTAAACGTGTGGATGAAACAACATACAATTCCAGGTATGTTTTGAATGAGGAAACAACATTCTAACATAGATCCAAGATTGTGTAATATGGTCCCTTTAAAAGGCTTTTTCTGGAGGAATAACAGATATACAGGTTAGGTTTTTCTATTTGTAATTTAAGATCTGGCTAGAGGGATTAGTGTGTGTTTCCTGGTCAATATTATCAGGAGCCATGATTGACGCAGCTTTGGTAATTGGTGCAGATTGGGGAGTGGGATTGGTGAACAGAAAATGCTTGAGCCTGATTGGATGTCTGCTGCAGATGTTGCTGAGGCTGCTGGGGCTGATGGTTCTGAGCGCGCTCTGCTCGTCCATGCTGCATTTCCCACCTGGAGTGAGCCAAAACACCACGGACAACACCAAAATCTTCAATAACTATGGCAACTTTTCGAACAAAGGGCTGCCACCACAGACCCAGGGCGGTATGGGGTTAGGGAAGAGCCTGCTACCGTCTGAGCCCAGCGGCAGCTCTGTGCCTGAAGACGTGACAGTCATGTTCCCCGATACCTCCATCTGTGACGTGCTGCTCAGCTCTTCAGAGCCCATCTCCATAGACCAGATCCCCTTCTTCTGCATCTGCTCCCGCTGCAAGGCTACGACGGGCCCTAAGGGAGAGCGCGGAGACCGGGGCCCCCCAGGCATGTGCACACCACACAACACTAACACTCAGTTACTCAGAGATGGAAAGTTACCAAGTACATGATGTATAGACAGATTCTTTTTAGATTCTTTTCATAAATACATTTTACCTGTTTTTAAATACAAACATTCACTATGTTAAAGAAGCGCTATGTAACTTTTCTGTCCAGATTCCACCACCTGCTTGTGTCCTTCAAGGTGCTATTGTTTTGTCTGGAATGTTCCACAGTATGGCATTAAACTCATCTATCTTACATTAATTTAATTATAGGTGGTTCTTTGCTAAGAAAACAAAATTCTTTCTTACTGTGAGTGGAGTCACCTCTCCACAGATCTGATCTGTGTCTTAGCCTGCTTGTCTCCATAGAGATAGATATGTATAATGCCGTACTATTTAACATTTCAGGCAAATCAATAACAGGTCCATAAAGAAAAGCAGAAAAGTTACATTGTGCACTTTTAGCTTGTGAGAACTTATGCACTACAATTTATATCAGGACTTAATCACTATCTTTTGTCTGATTTCATGAATACTTATTAGCTCAATAATGTTTCATTCTATAACAATCAGTACTCTTAAGGAGGGGGGCATTATGCAAAATCAACTTTTTGGAGCTTTTTACCATGTTATAATATTGTTCCCTCATCAAAAACATGCCCTAACAGGTTTTAGATGTTGTTTATGCATGTTTGAGTATTTTAGCGAACTCTCATGGGCCCTATCTGAATCCTCCTTACACTTAGCTGTAAGATTCTGTGCAGTGCTCCGCCCACAAGTCTACGTCGCCCACGCTCCCACACGACAATCCTCCATAAATATACAAAAACAGGATACAATACTGTACACTACAGCTTTACAAACCTGATGCGATGTGCAGTAGTTTCATTAGTGGAACACATGCCGGTTGTAATGTGATGGCGATGTGAAGGGGAGTGACTTTTGACTCAAAAGTGAAACTTATAAAGCATTTTAATATATTGTTTTTGGTGAATTTAGCATTTTAAAAACAATAAAATGTAACATTGTGATCTAAATATGTTATATGCTAAAAGTGAATACCCCATAGAAAATACACTAAGCACTAACACCACCTTATATCTGAATAACTACTAACGAACGTGTTCCCCAAGAAGCCCTTAGATTCCTCATCCCTTAGGTCTAGAACACACTGCATACGTATTTTGCCACGTGGAAGCGTAACAACAAAATGTTTTGGATGTGTATTTTTAGAATGCATTAAAAGTGAATGAAGGCGGCCACACTGTCCGCACTAGGCGCGTGTATGGAGCAGCACGTTGTGTGCGTGTAGATTTCAGAAAATAGAATCCAACTTATTTTTGATGCTTGACGCACGTGTAGGTACGTATCCCCATTAAATACATAGAAAGCATGCATTTGGTGTTGTTTTTGTGCATTTACCATCAACACAACCTATTGCCTTATGCAGTTATGTATTGTTTGAAGGATCCCAGGTTCAGAAAGGCTGCTTGTGCTTTCAAATTTACTTTTGAAATCCTAGCATTTGCCATGGTCAGTCTGTACAGACAGTATATACAAGCCTATTCACCTAGTTATTTTCACTGTAGTTACAAGTAAAAGCACACAGTCAAGTTTGATCGTCTTTCCCATTGACACTTTACGCACATGAACGCTGACGCGTACAGTGTATTTAGGGCCTTAGAACATATGACCCACATGCCACAATCTACTTCACAAGCAACTACCGCACCACACAAGTGTTTATCCAAAACACACAGGATTATAACCAGTCCTCAGGTTCAAACATGACCGTCAGTTTGAGTCAATGGCTGAGCTCAGTGGCGCGTGTCATCACTTTATCTTTTAGTGGCTAGGTACGTCCAGGGGCTTGTGTACCATGGGACCACTTTGACCAATCAGCTTTGGAGCTTTTTGGAGTGGAGCTAGAGCTAGTCAAAGCAAAGATTTAAAAGCTGTTTTTGAGACAACTGAAGGATTTGGAACTGAGAGAAAGTATATGATCTGTCCTCACCTATACTCATCTGTCCTCATCTATACTCACCTGTCCTCTCTTGTCCTCACCAATACTCACCTGTCCTCACCTATACTCACCTGTTCTCGCCTATACTCACCTGTCCTCATCTATACTCACCTGTTAACCCTATACTCACCTGTTAACCCTATACTCACCTGTCCTCATCTATACTCACCTGTCCTCTCTTGTCCTCACCAATACTCACCTGTCCTCACCTATACTCACCTGTTCTCGCCTATACTCACCTGTCCTCATCTATACTCACCTATACTCACTTATCCTCATCTATACTCACCTGTCCGCTCCTGTTCTCACCTATACTCACCTGTCCTCATCTATACTCACCTGTTCTCACCTATACTCACCTGTCCTCATCTATACTCACCTGTTCTCATCTATACTCACCTGTTCTCATCTATACTCACCTGTCCTCACCTATACTCACCTGTCCTTGCCTGTCTTGTGTTTAGGGTTTACGGGCAGTCCAGGCAGGAGGGGCGTCATGGGCTTCAGAGGACCTTGGGGATTTACGGGTGCTCTCGGGGAGAAAGGTGAGTCCTCATATTTACTCTTCACTCCTCTGCCATATGGGGAGGCCGAGTTCTCAAATAATCCAAACATTTCAAAATCAAACTGAAAACTCAACTTGGCCAAACTGATTTAAACTCTTACTAGAAGTTTGTTTGTAACACATCTCCTCTCAAATATCTTTAGATCCTTCAGAGTTAATGTGGTATTTATTATTTTGAAAACATCTTGTTAATTGAATACTGATGGACCGTGTGTTTCATTCCAGTAGGTTGAATAGTATTTAGTTTGATCAAACATTTGATTTTAGCATAAACAAATTTGGAGCTCTGTTTCAACCAAGCATGTATATTTATCTCTTTCCACAGTGGTGAGGTTCATAGGTTAACTTAGGTGTGTTAGGTGCCTCAAAACAGTGCTGCCTAGGTTGGCCGTAGTGCCCCAGCACAACCTTATGTATCTGTAAAACCCATAGACTGTATAAAGCAGTTGACTAAGTCATTGTGACATCACCCATAGCGCTGGGCTCCAGCCAAATGACGCCAATTGAGGCTAACAGTTATAGCAGCTAATTTGGAGCCAAGATCCACATTTGGAAATCTAAGAATGTGTATCATAGCAATCAAAGAGCAAATCAGGAGCGAGGCTGGTGAAGGCACATTACCCACTTCCCGCCTGCACCACTGATGTAGCAGGGAGCGGGTGCTTAGCAACGCTGTCAATCAAACCTGTTACTAACACTGGTGGGAGCGACCTCGGGGGAAAGAGGGCTCTTTATTGGTTATTAATGTTCATATCTTGATTTATGGACAAAATAGCAAAATAAAAACTGCAGGATCATGTAGAGTGGGTTAATACAAACATTTTAAGACCAAAGTGATGAGCCTGACAGCAGAAGTTACAGAGAGTGGGGTGGGATTTTTTCAATAGAAAGTGAATTGGAGCCAGAATCAATGGAGCCGAAATGCACCCATGCTCACTTCATATTTGGAACTAGCGAGCTAGCTATGTCCATTTATATACATAGTCTATGGTCAAACCTGAGACCTCCTGAGCCCTCCATATCCTACATCAAGGCCATGGCTTTGAGTTTGTCCACCTCCACCCTTCTCTGTCTGTAGTGTCTGTGAAAATGTGTGTTTGTCAGGCCAGAAAGGAGACCTGGGAGAAAAGGGCCAGCCGGGACCCATCGGCCTCACCGGGATCAAGGGCGAGCAGGGAGTCAAAGGTATGACATCATCACCCTCTGCTGCATGCTGCCATCTGTGTGCTGTCAAAAGGCCAAGCTACAACTGAACAGCAACTTCCAAGTAGCAGGCGAGATGGATTAGTTCAGTATAATGTGATCAGTGATAAGTTAGAATATTCAAGATCAAACTATATTATCAGATTCAGTAGTATAGATTTACAGTCAAACATCAGTGTACCATCTGAGGGCTTGTGCTTGTTTTATCAGGGGAGAAGGGGGACCATGGAGATGATGGCCCCGCAGGACCTCTGGGGCCTCAGGGTGTGCCCGGCTCTTGCCTCTGCGAGGTTGTCATTGGACTTCCTGGGGTACAAGGTTCCCCAGGACCAGCTGGTGCCCGTGGTTTACCAGGTTCTGCAGGCTCTAAGGGCATGCCTGGAGACAAAGGTGACAAGGGAGACAGAGGACTTAATGGAAAAAATGGTTTAACTGGGCTAAAAGGTGAACGTGGCTCACCAGGCCCATGTGACTGTACTGACGGTGTGAACGGAGTAGACGGACAGAACGGACAGACGGGAGAAAAGGGAGAGAAGGGAGATATTGGAGCACCGGGGGCTCAGGGAGACACAGGCTTTAAAGGAGAGCAGGGGGACATGGGGTTCCCGGGGATGCCTGGTCCATGTTCGCTCGCTGTCCAATCAGCTTTCTCCGTTGCTCTGGCCACACCCTTCCCAGAGCCTTTAGGACCTGTCAAATTCACCCAAATCTTCTCTAATGTTCAGGATCACTATAACCCTCATATTGGTCTCTACATCGCCCCTGTAGACGGCACTTATGTCTTCACTTTTCACCTGATTGTCAAAGAGAGAAAGCTCATAGTGGCCTTATTTCATAATTTTGTGTCGGTTATGAAGATGACGGAGACCACCGACATGAACACGGTGAGTCAGGAGGTGGTGCTACACCTGACAGCGCGTGACATGGTGTGGCTGCAGATCAAAGATAACAACAGTAATGGCATGTTCACTGGCAATGAGATGACTAGCAGCTTCTCTGGCTGGCTGCTCCACCCAGACACCTGTGACCTCAGTGGGATTCGAGATTTCCATCCAGTAAATGTCACAGGTTTAACATTTCCTTGGAGTTAAAATGGATGGATCAAACTAAAGTCTCTGCAGGTACACGGAATATTGTTTTAGATCTGCATATTTCAGTTTGTCTCCTGTGGACTGTCAATAGTCCTCATGTCTAGGCTGGGACATTACAGGGACTACAGCAAGCATAAAAAAGCACTTTCCATATATAAAGAGATTTTATTTAGACCACTTTAACCATATTTCCATAACCACTATAAATTATTTAATTTATTTACCATGTGATTATGACCAAGTTTCACTCAAACTTATTTTAAATACTTTAAATGCTAATCAAAAGTCTTAATTACATATTACACATTTATTCCGTGTATCCAGCAATTCATCTGAGCAAAAAGACCAAATAAACACACCTATATTTATTTACTTGGTGAAAATGAATCAAACCAAATCAGGCCTTGCACTCCTCTGTCTGTCTGTCCGTTAGTCTAAGAATATGATGCACCTTGATTATTCCACAAAAGAAAGTTTAGGATACAAGACTGTGAGTGTGAACCCTACAACTCTTCAGTCTGAACCCTGCAGCTGTTCAGTCTGTAACCTGCAGCTGTTCAGTCTGAACCCTGCAGCTGTTCAGTCTGTAACCTGCAGCTGTTCAGTCTGAACCCTGCAGCTGTTCAGTCTGTAACCTGCAGCTGTTCAGTCTGAACCCTGCAGCTGTTCAGTCTGTAACCTGCAGCTGTTCAGTCTGAACCCTGCAGCTGTTCAGTCTGTAACCTGCAGCTGTTCAGTCTGAACCTTGCAGCTGTTCAATTTGTAATCTGCTGCTGTTCAGTCTGAACCCTGCTTTGACTTCCTGACAAAAAGTGAAACATGAAACAAAGCCCTTGTATTAGAATAAAAAGAGCAGACTGTGACCTGTTAATGATGAGAGCTGTTTCTTGTGTAGAATAGGCCTGTCCAGATGACATAGCGTTGGATTGCTACTGTACATAAGCGAATCAGAGAAGCCTTAGTTGTAGAAATGAAACCTAAGCTGTGATCTATCTGGTTGTGCTTCTGACAATGATTGATTTGATGATTTTGTGAATTTGTCCAGAATAAATCCATAAAAAGCCATTTTAGTGTTTTCATTTCATTTTATTTTATTTTATATTTATTTTATTATTTAATTATTTTTTATTTTATTTCTTTCTATTTCTTTATTTTGTTTTTATTATTTAATTTCTTAATTTCTTTATTTTTAATGACCTGTTACATTTTACAGTCGTAACAGCAAAATACATTTAACTTTGAGGTTTAGGTTATGCATTTAAACAGCTTGTTCATCAATAAATACATAAATCATTGCAAAATAGCTTTTGTAGCTTTTATTGTCACATCCACAACAGTAAAAACATCCAACAAGTTCAAATGTTTTCCAGAATGATGTCTATGTCTAACACACACACAACTACAACTCTGCGACAAACAGTACATTTGTGGAGCACTAAAGTGGGACTAAACACCTAAACACAACCACATTTCAAATAGAGCTGCTAAACTGGGCAGTACCTGGAGGACTAAAGGGGAGAGTGAGGGGCAAGGAGGGGCGAGGTCTGGAGGACTAAAGGGGAGAGTGAGGCGGGAGGAGGGCCAGGGTCTGGAGGGATAAGGAGCAGTGTGATTGGTCTAACAGGTATCCACTCTTCAAACTCCGTCCCTGCAGCCAGGTGTCTGTCTCTATCAGAAGCACCTGGGTGTAATCAGGGCAGTCCCACGTGATGTCACGTACTACTTGAAATTACAATGGCCACTGGAGGCAGCACACACTCACAAGTTTTTGAACACAAAGCAGCACATTTAACTAGTTTGCACTAAAATTGCCAAAAATTGCCAAGGAACAGTAGATGATGCTATTAAAACACCATATACAGTTTAAGTAGCAAAAAGTGGATTTAGTGTTTACTTCCATTTTTAATCACGCCACTGTAGTTCTGTAAATAGGGGGTCCTGAACACATTTTTCCTTGGGCCCCCCAAAAAACTAGAAACAGCCCTGCTCATGTGTTTCTCAAGGTAAAAATGAAAATGAAATTTAAGAAATCTTATTATCTTTATTTTGGTCTTTATTGGAGACAAGCAGTGATGCCATTGTGTGTGGAGAAGCTGTATAAGATTAACTTAATGCCCTACAGTGGAAAATGCCATGCAATACAATAAAATCTCCATGGACGACAAGAAGGTGGTTGGAATCTTATGACTGCATGCTAATCAACACAGACAGCTGTAGTGACATCAAAAATGGAATGAGTCTGATTGTGTTTTATGGACTTAAAGGAACTTTACTTAAGATTCTGATTGTAAATTTCACCAAAATTACCTCACTGTGTCCCCAGATACAAGGTAAACATGTTCAACCCAAATATAGCCTGTGTAAGTCTGAAATCCAGTTGGTTTAAACCTAAGAGGCCTCTCTCTGATCTGAATCATCACAATCTAAACCCCAGGACCTGCAGTCAATCATGAATCAGTGAGTGAAGCACTGAACTCTGTTAATCTGAGGTGAGAGAAATGTGATTTTGTTTGTAAATGAGAGGTAACCAATGAGCTCCTTGAGCTCCCTGTTTCACGTGTCAATGAATAAAAACAAATCCGACTGCACGTTTGACCGGGCTTGAGATGCAATGGAGGACGTGGGGACCAGACTGATATCAATCTGTATGAAAAATACATTCTGGATTTTCCAGGCAAGCAAGACAACTTCAGGAATGCTTTTGATGAGAGAACAATGTTATAGCATTGGTGAAAGCTCAAAAAAAGTAAATTTAGCAAAAAAAACCAAACAAACAAAACGGGGACGTTATGATTTTGGCTTAGAGATAAGCCCAATCTTGAACTATCCCCATTAAACACTAGTTGCCTATAATACTGCATTCACTGATTGAAAGTCTGACCACTTGGACAAAATTTGTACCCAACAAAGATCACTCTGGAAGTCCTTTATGGGTGGGTGCTGGGTCACTTCTCTTTGGGTGCCATGTCATCTCCTCCTGACAGGTTGCCCTCCTCCTCATCATCGTCTCCCAGCATGCCTTTCAGGTAGGTGCGTTTGAACTCCTGGAAGACCAGCTCCTCCTCCAACTCACTGCGGACACACACTACACTTAGGGCCCTAGTCCAAACACAGACTACACTTAGGGCCCTACTTCAAATGGCCCTACGCCGTCACCCTATGACTCACCCTGCACACTCACCCCACGCCTTCACCCAATGATGCCCTCAACCTATACTCTCACCCTGTGATGCCCTCACCCTATGCCTCACCCTGAGTACTACGCCCTCAACCTGCACCCTCACCCTATGCCTTACTCTACGCTCTCACCTTATGTCCTTACCCTATGCCTCATCCTGAGTCCTACGCTCTCACTCTACGCCCTCGTCCTATCACTCACCCTATGCCCTTGCCCTATGCCTTACCCTACACTCTCACCCTATGCCTTCACCCTGTGCCCTCGTCCTATGCCTCGCCCTACGCCCTCATTCAACTCCCCCGCCCTATGCCCTCACCCTGCGCCCTTCCACCCCATTTATCAAATCGTATTGTGATTAAGTATGTTGAGACATCAAATTTTAGTTTTACAATTATTTACAATTACTCATGAATATTGACACCATAACAGTGAAATACTTAATTTCAGAATGTATTTGTTTGTTTCAGTCATGAGTTCTGTTATGGATGCCATTTTGCGGACTTTGACTATTCAAAACTTGACCATTCAAGACATAAACAGTTTTGTAATTCAGTTGTAATTACATATACTTGTTTAACTTTTTTAAATAAATTGTACTTTTCAGAGTGCTTTTCTAGCGGCATACTTTTACTCCTACTTGAGTAATATTTTTGTTACTCTTACCTGAATAAAAGTTTTGGTTACTCATTATCCCAATTGAGTCTATAAGTGACAAAAGCTTTATGTTGACAATATGAAATAATTTTTGTTTCTTGCACCGCTCCTTCAGATATGATTTAGTTTGTCTCATTTTTGTGTCTATCCTTTGAAAATACTAGATTTTGTGCATAGTTTAGTCCTTCACATTGCATTAACTTCAAATTATAAATCAGATGTTACTTCCAACAGTTACTCTTTGAATTACTCTTACTTGAGTACAATTTTTGGCTATTCTACCCACCTCTGGTCAATGCTAAAGTAAATACAATTCTTAGGAATACAGACGATAGATAAGATTTCTGAAATTACAATTGGCTCCAGAGATATTTTTGAAGGCCAGTATAATTCATTGTCATCCTTTTTCAGTAGAGCGGTGGTTTCCAAACTTTTCGTAGTCGTGTACACCCTTGGACCTTGGATGACCAGTCGCTCAGTAGGCCTACCTCCTGCTCTTTCGACGCACTTGAAATTCTATGTTCAAATGGAGCATGTGTGTCACATTTAAAACACTTAGACCAGCCTGAGGGTCCGAAACAATACAAAATCTTAACAAAGAAAGACAATATGGTAACATATATGTAGCAGTACCCCACTTTAGGAACCACTGGTGTAGAAAGTATTGAAACTCACCTCTCCTTCACTGCAGCAGGACAACACAAGAGAAACAGTTAGCAAAGACATTACCGATCCTGGTTGAGTGCCAGTAAAGTCCACATTTTGACCTGGTTCAGTCCTGGTTTAGGCCTGATTTCGTCCATCTTTAGTCTTTTATTACAATTAGGTCCCGAGTAGTCAAGGAATTGTTTTGGTTAAGTCCATTTTTAAATATTGTTTAGTCCTGGTTTAGTGCTGCTGGTTTAGTCCTGGTTTAGTGCTTTGGTTTAGCCCTGGTTCAATTCTGGTTTAGTCCTACTTTAGTTCTGGTTCAATACTGGTTTGGCCTGCTTAGTTCTGGTTTACACCTACTTTAGTCCTGGTTTAGTCCTCTCTTAGTCCTGGTTTAGTCCTGGTTTCACCCTGGTTTAGTCCTGGTTTAGTCTTACTTAAGTTCTACTTTCGCCCTACTTCCGTCCTGGTTTAGTCCTGGTTTAGTCCTGGTTTAGTCCTGGTTTAGTCCTGGTTTAGTCCTGATTTAGTCCTGGTTTAGTCCTGGTTTAGTCCTGGTTTAGTCCTGGTTTACCTGCATCTGGTTTTGGGTGCATGAGTTTGAAGGGGATCTCTAGTCCAACTTCACTGCAGCAGGAGAAAGACAAACAGTGTTAAATCCATTCCACTTGATAATGATAAACACATGTATCACAACAGACCAAATGCACTGACCTGGAGCCCATCATTCTGCAGGCAGGGGGCGCAAAGGAGCAGGTTAGAACATGCTTCACACTCAGATCTACCAATGTATATTATAGAGCATTTAAAGACACATGAATGACCTTTAGTAGTTTTAGTAGTAGTCGGTTTAGTAGTAGTAGTTTTAATAGTAGTCAGTTTAGTAGTAGTAGTTTTAATAGTAATCATTCTAGTAGTAGTAGTAGTAGTAGTAGTACCTACCTTCAGTCCCTGGTCAGGTTCATGTCATAAATGGTGCACATGCCAATAAAATACAATGTATTTTGGTAGTAGTATTAGTAGTAGTAGCAGTTTTAGCAGTAGTAGTTTTAATAGTAGTAGTTTTAGTAGTAGTAGCTTTAGTAGTTTTAGTAGTAGTAGTTTTAATAGTTTTGATAGTAGTAGTTTTAGTAGTAGTAGCTTTAGTAGTTTTAATAGCAGTAGTTTTAGTAGTTTTGATAGTAGTAGTTTTAGTAGTTTTGATAGTAGTAGTTTTAGCAGTAGCTTTAGTAGTTTTAGTAGTAGTAGTTTTAGTAGCAGTTGTTATTTTAGTAGTAGCAATAAATTTAGTAGTAGTAGTTTTAGTACTAGTTGTTTTAGTAGTAGTAGTAGTAGTAGTAGTATTAGTAGATTTAGCAGTAATAATTTTAGTAGTAATAGTTTTCCACTCAGCCACTGCACAGCCATAGTGCAGCACACAAGTATGTATCAAATGAATTAAACAAAGCGTTTAATGTGATTGGATATCTACATTTACATCGTATGGGCTTAGTCAAGGAGAAATGGCCACTGACGTAGTCTCGTCATCACATATACTCCCTGCAGTTATATTAGACCTGATATTTGACTCACCCTCCAACGATGAGTTTGACCATGACCCTATAGGACACCATGATCCCCATCACCTCTTTGAGCACGCCCTCCTTTATTCTGCCAATAACACAAACACCAGAGATTAGCATTTCAACATGTACTTTGTCAGAGCTGTAGAGAGCATTCTGTAGGCCTCACATGCTGGTGGAAGCCAGGTTGGTGTCTTCATGCTTGAGTTTTCCATCCAGCGCAATGCCCCGCCTCTCCCTGTTGTTGGCCAGCACGGGCAGCAGAGTGTAAGTCTTCGTGAGACTGCCGCCAGCGGACACAGTGTCCCTGAAAGAAGGCATGGTTTAGATCTAGTGTTTCGACCGGGCTTAGTTCTAACGTTAGACCTGGTTTAGTTCTAATGTTTATACCTGGTTTTAAAAGAACCATGTGTAAGATTTTTATTTAAAATTTTAGAAACTTGACCTATCTGTGTCACCAGATACGACGTAAACATCTTGACCCTGATGTCCAAGTTGTTTATGTTATAATTTGGTGTTTTGGTTCTCAAGACGATTATCCAATCAGAAAGCAGAATGAGCCTCATGAGTCTTTCATTTGGGTTGCCAGCTTCAATGCTGAAATCCAGTTGGTTTAAACCTAAAAGGCCTTTCCCTGATCTGGTCACTACCGAAACCCCAGGACCTGCAGCCAATCATGAATCAGTGCTAGTGCAGCCTCTGCAGCTCAGGAAGTGAATTACTGACCTATGAAAACAAATATAAATAGTAAGATGTGGAATACAATGTTGCTATGTTCACTATTGATGGATTAGTGCAAAGGAAAAGCAAACAGCTAGATTAGCGCTGTGTGCTGGTGCTTAGCAAATGTGTGTGTCACAAACCTTTTAAAATGCAGTGGCAGTGTTTTTGTGTTCAACCGCTCTGGTTCTGGAAGTACATTTTGCATAAATTTTTCCCATAGACTTTTCAATAAATTCAAATATTAAGAGTTCAAAGGCATTGCAGAGGCTAACCAGCTACATGCTAACAAATAATGTGGTTGTTTTAAATCCAAAAAACACATTTAAGATTCAGCGAACTGCTTTAATAACTTTTAAATGAAATTATAGGCTTGTGGTCATTAGTTACCACATAGCTGACTTTTAATATATATGTTTTTGGAAAGCACATTTAAGATTCAGCGAACTGCTTTAATAACTTTTAAATGAAATTATAGGCTTGTGGTCATTAGTTACCACATAGCGGACTTTTAATATATATGTTTTTGGAAAGTCTATAGGAAAAATGAATGAGAAATGTATTCCTGGAACCAGGGGGTAAAACACCATATTCACAGTGTAAGAGTTCAGTCCCACTTCAAACTGCTGTGGCTTGTTCATTGTGGTTGTTTCGCAGCTAACACGCCCTCATCCATTCAGAGTGGACCTACCCACATTCCTCGATGTCCACGGACTTGGTGTAGCTGTCGTTGGAGTAGAGCACCACGTTGGCCACCTGGTCCACTGAAAGCACAGCAGAAGGTCTCAGTCAGAGGAGAGGAGCAGGGCTATGGTCAGACGGTCAGAGGAGAACACAGGAACCTACCAGACACGATGATGTTCTTAATGTTCTTGCTGGAGTTATTAGTGACCTGCAGGTGCAATTTGATGGGCTCTCCGTGGTAGTAGACCTGAGGAGAGCAAAGAGAAGCTGTTTATGCAA
>KN470654.1:0-24296 GCA_000787095.1 Periophthalmodon schlosseri | reverse complement strand
GAAATATAAGCTTTTGTCTGGAGTACAACAGTTGGCGCTGGAGGACTAAAGGGGAGAGTGAGGGGGAGGGGTAAGGGCTAGAGGACTAAAGGGTAGAAACAGGGGGAAGATGGGCGAGGTCTGGAGGACTAAAGGAAGAGGGGCGGGGTCTGAAGGACTAAAACGGTGAGTGAGGGGGAAGGAGGGGCATGGTCTGGAGGTTTAAAGGGGAGAGTGATGGGACACGGTCTGGAGGTATAAAGAAGTGTGATTGGTCTAACAGGTCTCCACACTTCAAACTCCGCCCCTGCAGCCTGGTGTTTGTAATCAGAGACACCTGGCTGTAATCTTGCCAGAGCAAGATCGGAGCTTCTACATTCTGTTAGAATCCAGAACGGTCTGGAACAGGACCGTAGAGCGTGACAAACCTCCGTCCTAACTTAAGACGGTCCAACCACACCTGCTCATTTGTATCACGTATCTCTCAAATGTGGAAGACGCCTCCTCTCCAAAATTCTCGTATCATTCCGAACAAAATATCTAATTTCTTTTACTTGAGATAAATAAGGTTGTTTTCACACCGCCACTATTTGGGTCGACAAAAAGAGCAATTCACTCCGAGAGCAGTGTGCTTGGGCTGGTGTGAACCCAACAGTTGCATTCTGATTTGCATTAAAAGATCTGAGAGTGTTTGAAACAAGAGGTCTCAGAGCAGCTCCACCCGCACTCTGGAGCAGGCCGAGTGCGGTGTGAACACGGCCGGATTGTTGATTCTGCAGAAATCTGTTTCTCAGTCCTCTATGTTGTTTGTCTACGTTTTTACGTGTAAGATGTCATGTTTGTTTTTGACGTGAACGGACCATCCATTTCTCTGATTGGTTAATCCGCCTGTCAATCACGCCCTCTGAAATCTGAAAAGTTTTGTCAAAGAGTGTGGTTCTGGCTGTCCAGATAAGCTGTAATTAGGGTAGTCCTGTGTGATGTCACATAGTACATGGAGCAGCCATTGGCGTTAGTTAAGTCTTAATATCAGATTTTTTTTTGTAATTTTGAACATTTATTCCACTTTGCGCTCTGCTCCCTTTGCACAGAGGGGTTAGCTGAGGTTAGGGCTAGGTTAGAGTTGTGGTCTCACCTCCTTGTCCAGACTGGCCTTGGCGTGCAGTGGCCGGTCAGACATGGTGAACTCGCGGGTGGCCTCCACAGACGGAGCAGGGCCCGAGCTCTCCGGAGCATACTGGACCTTCCTCAGCATCAGACGCACCGCGCTCCTGACACACGCACACAATGGACTGACTTATTACACAGGACTGTCCCCCACGCTGTACGGAATTATTAACGGAATAGCCCAAGTGCTATAATCCACTTAGATTAAAAGATTAATATTTTAATCTACTACTACTACTAAACTACTCATACGTGTGCAGACTTTATATACGCATTGAATATGTTTTACATTGTAAGGCAATTTTGCAATAAAATTACACCCACAGTAAACAATAAAATTCTAAAAATTACACATTTCCAAAATTAAAAGTGTGAAGTTGAACATTTTACATAAATTCATTGCAGTTTATTAAGTGTGAATAATTCAAAATTTAAAAAAAGGTGAATCATTGTGTTTTGATTGGGAGAGGTTTATGTGAAAAAGTCACGTTTGTCACCCATTTTTGAATGGCCATAAAATCTACATAGATTTAATTTTTTCTACTTTCAAAACTAAAATATCTTCATCTACTACTAATATACACATACATGTGCAAACTTTATAAATGCATTGTATATTTTTTACATTATAAGGCCATATTGCCTTAAAAGTACACATTAAGTAAACAATAAAAAGTAGAAAAATTACATTCTCTAAATTAAAAGAGTGAAGTGGAAAAGTTGAGTTAAATTTATAAGAGCCTAGTACAGGTCAATAATTCATGATGAGGAAAAAATTGGTGCATCACTGTGTTTTGAATGAGAGAGGTCGCGCGTAATAACGACATATTTCCATTGACTTCCATTATAAACGCATATAATGACTAAGACATAATGCCCAATGTTCCAGTAAAAATCAGGACAAAACTGGTCTGATTGTTTTGGTCGGAAGATAAAGATTGACTGTGTGTCCAGCACAGACACTGTGACCCTGTGACTGCCCCCCTGTGGCACATAAAACTACATCTTCCCTCTGATTGGCTGAGATTTTGTTGGTATTTGACGTGTCAAAGTGTAAATAAAGACAAAGAGCTGCCCTGGTCGTTTCCACAGCGGCCATTTTGGGTCAGAAAATGAGTAGAGGCTAAAATGACGCGGCTGTACAGCTGATAGAAGAAGAGGATCCCAGCAGCCAACACGGGGAGGAGGATGAGGGCTCAAATCATGGAGTAACCAAAGGAGATCTCAGCAGTCTGGACAAGGTGCCAAAGGAGGAAGGCTGATGGGAGGAGAGATGTTGTTGTTTGAGGTACACTTGTTTTGACCACTGATAGTTATGTGTTTGCACAGATGCCACAAGGGGGCAGTCACAGGTTCACAGTGTCTGTGTTTAGTCCTGATTTCTATTAGAATTCATCTTATTATAATGTTTTAGTCATGACATGTGTTCATAATGGAAGTTTTTTTACATGCACAAACCTCCCCCATTCAAAACACAATAATGTACCTAATTATTGACATATACCAGGCTCTAGGCTTTTTTCATAGTTTAATTCAGGTGAACTTTTATGGCAAAAATTAAAAAAAAATGCTTCAAATATAGAAAGTCTGTACATGTATGAGTAGAGTAGAAGTAGATGAAGAGATGTGAGTTTTGAAAGTAGAAAAGAATATTAATCTTTTAACACAAAACAGACATAGTTTCCAAAGCTGGTTTCCATAGTGATTTTCTCACCTCTTCTTGATCTTGGCGTCCTGCCTCTCTGCGCTGAAGGCTTTGATTTCAAACTCCACGGCGCATTGCTGCAGAGACACACAGGATGTGAGCACAACCGGAACCACCCCTCCCGAGCTCATAATTGAACCCAGGGACACAACCAGACCCACACCCACACCATCCTCAACCCCACCTCGAGACCACCACCAAATCCAGGAAGAGGGGAGCGGCGGGGCTTAGCTTCCAAACAACTGGACCCACACCCACCAGAGCCCATAACCAAACCCAGGGTGACAACCACACCCACACCCACACCATCCTCAACACCCATCCGAAATCACAACCAAACCCAGGGAGACAACTGGACCCACCCCATCCTCAACCCACCCAAAGACCACAACCAAACCCAGGGAGACACCGAGACCCACACCAACCCCATCCTCAGCACCCACCTGAGACCACAGCCAAACCCAGGGAGAGGGGAAGGGGTGGGGCTTACCTTCCCAACGTCAGAGGGGGCCGGCTGCATGGCCACGGAGCAGGGCAGGTTGTCTGGAAACTGATAAAGACAAGACAGCGTTAAAGTAAGGGGCATGTAAGTGTTTTGCTCAAAGGCACAACAACAATCAGCACTAGGTAGGAGGTCACATACAATCAGCTTGCTTCCCGCTAATAAAACTACAGCACATTGCTTCAGGTTTGTGAAGTTGTAGTGTATTGTTTCGTATCATGCTTTTGTATATTCATAAAAAATGACTGTGCGGGAGCATAGGTGACGTAGGCTTGTGGGCGGAGCCTTGTACAGGATCGTATTGCTAACCGTAAGGAGGGTTCAAATAGGGTCTAGGAGAGATAGCTAGATAATTTAAACATGCATGAATATATATATATATAACATAGTCCATAACATATAACACCTCTCAGGCATGTTTTTGATGATATAAAAAAAAACTGCCACAGTGTCTTCTCTGTTAAGTTAAATTACCAGGACTAAAACCATTCCATACCAGTTAAATCCAGACTAAATCAAACCAAAGTTCCAAACCCAGACTGCCCCCTGACCTCGAAGAAGAATGGGTAGGCATTGTCTCCAAGCTTGCGCAGTAGCTTGGCCTGGGTCTTGGTGTGCACGGCCTTGTCCCGGTCCTGCAGAGGGGGGTACACCTGCCGCGTCGACAGGTACAGCTCCCGTCGGAACGCAATCCCCATCACGTCCATGTCATCCCGGCCATACCGAAACACGCAGGACAGGGTAACGAACACTAGGGGGCACAGAAGAAGGGACAGCATGGTAAAATGGTGAAGGATCATACCTGTATAGAGCATTCTCAGACAGAGTGCAGGGCCAGTGTGTTAAGAGTAGGCTACTGTTACTTCAAAAGTATAAGCACAAAGTACTACGGTAGTGCAACAAGTTATTTGAGTGAGAGTGAAAACGTATTTGGGGAAACCATTACTTAAGTAACTCTAAGAGTGTTTGTCTGGACATATGCTGCTGTATACTGTCTGCATCTAATTATAAAGCTTTTTATGTTTAAAAATCAGGAGGTTTGCGCTTTGCATGCTAATGTTTCTTTGCTTTATTGTGATGGCAAAACTCCGCTCTGGACTCTAGAAGTAGTTGAAAGCGCTTATAAACTCATTGCTGTGAATTATTTTATTTTATTTTTTACAATTTTAAGACAGAAAATCTGGTACAGCACCTTTAAGATGAAGAAAAAAAAAACGACAATTTTCTTAAAAATGTGAAAAACAGAACTAGTTCATTTTAAGCAGTTTGCAGTGGTCCGAAGTTATTCCTCACTTATTTCTCACTTACCTTATATAAGGACTTTTCACAATTTTCAGAGACCAGAGCGGAGTTTTGCTGTCACGGTAAAGCTAACAACAACTAGCATGCTAATGTGCACTTCCTGATTAGCGGACAATAAAATGCTGTATAATTAGCTGTAGACAGTACACTGCGGACTTATTTTGACCTCAAGAGCTGCTTATACAATATATCGGTACTAGGACAATACATTTTTTGATGAAATACATGGGTAAAATCGGTCATAGGGCCTTTAAAAAGTACAAGGAATTGTTGTTTTGTTTTCAAATTTTAGAATGAGCTGATGTCTGTCTCTCAGATTAGAAATTAAATCACCAATTAATATTAACAATAGAATTGAAGTTGTATTTATGATAATGGTTTTGTTGCAGTGTGTACATTTGATTACAGCTGTAGAGTGCTGTGTCACTGACCTTTCCTCCCCTGCAGAGCTTCAGTGTCCACAGCAATGACGCCATCTAGAGGACCACATAAGAACTGTTAGAAATGTGCAGAACAGCGTTTCACTCACTGAGGCTCAGAGAGACAGGACTCACCCACAGGGTCCACCGAGTCCACGCGGTCCACAAAGTCCCGCTTACCCATGTACACCGTCACCTGGGACAGAGGGATGAGATGGGATGAGAGAGGACAGAGGGACAAGAGAGGAGAGAGGACAGAGACACAAAAGAGGAGAGAGGACAGAGAGATAATGAGGACAAGAGAGGAGGAGAGAGTATGAGAGAGGATGAGAGAGGGTGAGTGAGGATAAACGAGGATGAGAGAGGATGAGAGAGAGTGAGAGAGTATGAGAGAGGGTGAGAGGACAAGAAAGGGTGAGAGGATGAGTGGATGAGAGAGGGTGAGAGGATGAGTGGACGAGAGGAAGAGAGAGGATGCGAGAACAAGAGAAGGTGAGAGAGGATGAGAGTGGGTGAGAGAGAATGAGAGAGGTTGAGGGAGGATAAGAGGATGAGCGAGGTTGAGAGAGGATAAGAGATGGTAAGAGAGGATGAGAGAGGTTAAGGGAGCATGAGAGAGGGTGAGGGAGGATGAGAGAAGGTGAGAGAGGTTGAGAGAGGATGAGAAAGGTTGAGGGAGGATGAGAGAGGGTGAGAGAGAATGAGAGAGGTTGAGGGAGGATGAGAGAGAGTGAGAGAGGATGAGGGGATGAGAAAGGTTGAGGGAGGATGTGAGAGGATGAGAAAGGTTGAGGGAGGATGAGAGGATGAGAGAGGTTGAGGGAGGATGAGAGAGGGTGAGAGAGGTTGAGGGAAGATGAGTGGTTGAGGGAGGATGAGAGAGGGTGAGAGAGGATGAGAGAGGGTGAGAGAGGATTGGAGAAAGTGAGAGAGGACAGAGAGGACAAGAGACAGTGAAAGAGGAGAGTAGAGAAAGAGAGGACAGAAATCAGAGAGGACAAAAGATGACAAAAGGGGACAAGATGTGAGACAGAAAGCAAAAAGTACAGAAGACAGAAAGGACAGAGAGAGGATGAGAGCTCAGTGAGTAGAGCTGGACTGCCTCTCTCCCCCAGGCACACTGAGATCCATGAGAGGAACATGACTGCACCAAAGTCCAGTCCCTGAGGGATCTAGCTGCTCTGTGTGTCTGATATATGGTGGACCAAGTAAGAGTGAAAAAGTGAAACTACTAACCAAATAAGAACAGACATGTACTAAAGTACCCCCTGTAGTACATGTAGCCCCCGTAGTACAATTAACCTCTGTGGCACATGTAGTACAAGTAACATCTGTAGTACATGTACTCCCTGTAGTACATATACTACAGAGGGTACATGACTACAGGGAGTACATGTACTCCCTTTAATACAAGTACTCCCTGTGGCACATGTACTCTGTAGTACATGTACTACAGGGGTACTCCCTGTAGTACATGTACTACAGAGTACATGTACTACATGTACTCTGGGTACTACAGGGAGTACATGTACTCCCTGTAGTATCAGTACCCCCTGCTCACCCCTGGAGTCACTTTGGCCACACAGAGGAGCAGCACTCACCGACTTGTCCTTGCAGACCTTCTTGAAGACCACATTTTTGGGGCTCATCCTGGAGGCTATGCTGGTGGGCTGGGGGAACATAGCAAGGCACACAAATTGAGGTAAAAACACAAAAGTAAATTCTCAGATGAACTTGTTTTGCTTTTATAAATGCTAACATAATGTAATGTTTTCTCAAATGTGCGTTGTGTGTTGTGTTGTTGCTTGTGGAAATACATATATGAAATTACTCACTATCATATAACTTTAGCATAAGTATCTAGTCCCTAATGACACAAGGATCCACAAGGAGCCTTTTCACCATGTCCACACATTTCAGATGTTACAGTAAGTGACTATATATGTGTACGTATGTGTATACAACACACTGACATAATGCTCATCTATCTCCAGTAGGCACTTCACATTAAGCCAGTGGTTCTCAGCCTTTTTTCAACTAGTCACAATTAGTCGATTAATCATTGCATCCCTATTGTATACCATTCATCCACACACACAGATGAGACACCAGAGGTAAGGTGCTTAAGTGTCTTGCCAAAGGATACAACAATATGCACTGTTGGAAACTCTACTTCTACTCCACCTCTCTTTAATTGAAATGTGAACTTAAGATATCAATCAATATACTACTACTACTATTACTACTACTACTACTACTACTACTACTTATACGTCATGTGCACTCACCTGTGTGTCGGGGTGATTCTGGAGGTCTCTGTGAATGATTTTACAGTACTCTGCTATAAACACCTGCCCTGAAGCCCCGCCCCCTGCTCCCTCACAGCCAATCAGGTCGTGGCTCCACTTCCTGTGATGAGGCTGAGAGGATTGTGCTTTCCCCTTGATCAGCAGCACACCAGATTATACTGTTCTCCTCATTCACTGATCAAAGTGCCTGTGCCTGGCTCTGGACTGTCCTAATGCGTTTAAATGGTCAGTGGGGTGGACGGGGGTGGTATAGGGGACATGTTTATCTAAAGACCTATGCAAGGCCAGAATTTAGTGAGGCACCTCTGTGTATGGTACTGTGGTCAAATCAATCAATTTCAAAGAAGAATTGTATAATACATTTGTCCCTGTGAATGTTCAGTTCAAGAATGGAGGCGACTGGAAGTAAAATGATAGTATATAATATATCTGTACATAAAATGAAGTAACTATTGTGGGGTCATCATTTAAGATTACTTTATTTGTCATTTTTATGTTACATAGAATAAAATTCAGTGCAAGAGTCCAGTCAGAGTGTCTGACTTAACAGTCTGCTGTGGGCTGAAGCCATGGAGCTTTAGTAGCAGTAATTCTGTAGAGCAACTTTGGCATGGACATGTCGAAGAATCAAAGCGTTGCCCTGATAAAACACAAGCGCGCTGCCATCTTGGTTGACACTGCTTGATTGTTTCAGCTGGTATCTCCTCTGGAAGGTGTTTCGCCACATTTGGTGTAAAGTGTGAAGGCTGTGCTGTCCCTCTCAGAGCTACAGTACGACAGAGGAGCACAGACAGAGTAATGCAGGGGCCTCTGAGTCAGCAGCAGATTACTAAGGCTTATATATGCTTCTCATTCACTAATGCACTCACTACACCTGCTACTGCACGTGTCCCTGTCCACTGTCCCTCTGTCCCCCCCATGTCCTCTGTGTCCCCCGTGTTCTCTGCGTCCCCATGTCCTCTGTTTCCCCCGTGTCCCCTGTGTCCTCTGTGTCCCCGTGTCTTCTGCGTCCCCGTGTCTTCTGCGCCCCCTCGTCCTCTGCGTCCCTGTGTCCCCGTGTCCTCTGCGTCCCCCCGTGTCCTCATCTGTGTCCATGCGTATGCACATGTCCGCTGTTCTGTGTCCTTATCTGTCCCACTGTCCTCCCATTTCTCTGTCCTTGTCTGACCTCCTGTCCTCATGTGTCCCCGTGTCCATGGTCCTTCTGTTTCCTTATCACACAGTAAGAATGCATGTTTTTCCAAGGCATTGTTGGCAGTGACATAACTGTAACTGCAAGTCTAATGCCATATTGTGGAACAGAATAATTATCATCTCCATGGAGACACGCATGTGACGAACCTATTGAAAAGTAACATAGTGCAGCATTAAGGTAATATTGGTAAATAAACAGAAACTAGTCTGTCAAAACTTCTTAAAAACAAGGTAAATGTAAGACTATTTGATCTCTGAGGAAGACTGAGTTCATGCGCTTGTATTGTCTCTGTGGGAGCATGTCCCTTTATGACCTGCTGTAGAACAAGTCCGCCTCAGCATTACTGCACATGTTTGCACGCTGTAGTGTCATTTTGAGGACTATTTAGTTTTGTTAGACACTTGTACAATCCTTGCACTTTGAATTCCATCAATATGTTACAATTAAGACCATATTAAATACTTTTAATTAACTAAAATGCCCAAAAATCAAGAAAAAAAGAAAAATCTTTCGTATTTTTACATTTTATTTTTTTCCAAATGCTGAATTCCTTCCTCAAAATTGTAAATGACTAAAAGTTTCAGATTATTTTTCAGACTAAATAAAGGTTATTAGACGTTTCTACCTGTTATACTATTTGAGATAGAATGCTTTATGAATATTAAAAGAATTGACATTTTTAAATTTAAAAAGCTGACTAAAAGTATAAAAATAAATAAATAAATAAAAATATCTGAGTTGGTGAATAGTTAAAATCCCCAAATGAATAAACATTTGTCACTTGATCAACATGTTTATTTATGAAACATTTGTGAAAAAGTACTGAAAGTTGTTGACAACACAGTTACATAACAGTTGCAGTCCTTTTTGGTTTTTTTGTTTTTTGGCGGATAAATTATGCAATAGAAAACAGTGCAGAGTTAGGTCATGAATGTGTTTTTTTAATGCTCATTTTGTCCGCTTTTATGTGCAAACCTAATTATTGCTCTATTTGCATTGGACTCTTTTCCGCAAGTTGCTAAACATATATAATGAAATGGGAGATCCGGGACTCTTGGGGGATCAGGTGATAAAGGGATAATGTGGCAACGAGACAGAGACAAGAGAAAATCATAACAAACTTTATTCATAGAACATAACACAGGTGAATACAAAGCTTTGGAGTAAACAGATACGGTGGAGCAGACAGGAAGCTCAGACATACGCACGCCCGGAGTCTGGTTCTGACTTGGCTGTGGCCGTGTACACCTTCTTAGGCGGGTTTCCAATGTAGCCCCTGGAAAAGACACAAAGCAGGAAGTCAGTTCATGTTTCTGCCTCTTGGATCTGACAAAGCTTTTTAAAGAGTTTTTAAAGAGGGTGTATTTTATTTCTGTGAGGTATTAACTGCTAACACATAACATATTTAGATCACCATGCTACCTTTTATTGTTTTGAAAATGCTATATTCGCCAAAAACAATGTATTAACATATTTAATAAGTTTCACTTTCGTTTTTGATGCTCACAGCCTCTCATCTCTTTGCTCCCCATGCAAGTCACTCCCCATTCAAAGCACTATCACAACACAATCAGTGCGGATCCCACTAATGAAACACATTGCATCAGGTTTGTCAAGTTGCTGTGTACAGTTTTGTATCATGCTTTTGTATATTTATGGAGTGGGAGCATGGGCGACATGGTGAAATAAGTACAGAGCACTGGGCGTATGCCGGTGGCGGTGAAAACGGTGGTTGATCAGCAATGCAAGTCTCTCACACATAAATTACAGTCACGGTGGTTGATCAGCAATGCAAGTCTCTCACACATAAAATTACAGTCACAAGCTCGCTACCATTAGCCAGTAGTTCTTCAGTTAGTCACTCTCACTATTTTTGTTGAAAACCACACACCTAAACAGGACCATGAACGCTTGTATTAATCACAGGTTCCTGAAAATGTGCTGTTAAAATCCATTTTGTATTTTTTGTCTGTGTTTGCTAATGTGTGCATTGTGTCTCCATGGTAACTACAGAACATTCCACCATAGAGACACATGCCAAACACCCCCAGTGTGATGTCACAGCAAAGTATCAATAGTGGGATTGTGACTTTCTGCACTGCAGGTCTGTTAGAAATGGAATCCTCCAGTCAGAGAAGAGAAGACCTATTGCACATACATGTGGTTATTAGCTGCCAGTTACATATGAAAGTAACCCTGATTTTCAACATGAAATGAACAAAGTGCTGAAGAGCAACATCTGGGTCATAGATATTGTATGATTTTGACCCAAATGAAAAAAGTTCATTCTAATATCAGTTTTTACAATAAATGAACTTTATGTAGAAATAGATATCATCTGTGTAGTTACTATGGTGTGACAGTGAATCATGAGTTAACAAGCGTGTTTTGCTCATTTGTTGTCAGGCTGTGCATGTTTGATCCACTGGACTTCTCTCAAAGGGATCTAGAAGGTCAACCATCTGATACACATCGTGAAAAGTCCAAATCATGCTCAGGCATCAAGTCCATACTGATTTTGTCCACTACTACAGAGTGCAAATAGTGTCTCCCACTACACAGGTATGGAAACGCCTACAAGAATGTCCATGAGGTCATGTTGAATTGCTGACTGGACAGATATGATGGTTGTTCCAAGTCAATACTGCTCCTTTAAGTTCGTCCTAGGATAATGAAATATGTAAGATCAATAAGATTTGCTTCAAACAGAGCTTCTATCTTCAGTCATTCAGCCCTGTTATGCATAAAGACCTGTCACTGTCCCACTGCTCTGCGTTTACTCTCAAAATGCTTTGTGGTCTATAATGACCTGTCCGTGACCATAAAAAACACTGCAGCAATGTAATTGGTTAACTGACTATTGACCACTAAGGGCTCCAACTAACGGTTAAAGGCGAAAAAATTAAAACGTGCATCCCTAATAACTAGTGTACTGTACAGGAAACAGAACTGGATAAAGGACCAAAAAGTTGTCTAAAAGTGTCCATCTGTCAAATAGATCCATTTAGTATTGAGCACATTCACTTCACAGGCTCCATCGTTCAATCTGCTGGTTTCCAGTACTTGGACGTAAAGATACTGGGTCTGTCTCAACTTGGGTTTCAGAATAATGCAAAAAGTGCAGAAGTTCTGCATATGACCATTTCCAGTTCCTAAGTCGAACCTGACTCTGGCTGGACCTCCACAGCAGTGAGCACAGCATCCATGAGGTAGATGGTGATAACCTTTGGGTCACTGTTTGTTGTGTGGGCTTGGAGACATATCATCTTCTGAAGAAAACGTCTATACATCCACTGATCGCAAGTCCAAATGGCTTCATCTTGTTGTATTCATCTATATGCCAGACATAGTTGGAACCCCTCTGTGGTATATTCATCTTCATAGTATATTTGTTTCTTGACAGCAAATCAACACCTTCACTGTTCAATAATCACAGGGAGTATGAACAGTCTGTTCAGTCAGCGTGTTTGACACATCCATCGACAGCAGTGGTACTGACCAGAGTCTCCAGATGTTATTAACGCTGCCACTTCAGCCACATCCATTTTATTTTTACTCCTCCACAGGCACTAATTCTGTTCAAAGGTGCATTTGCTGTGAATGCTCTAGTAAATAGTATTTACTTTACTTACAGTATTTCATTAAAACTCATAATCTTTTAAATTTGTGATTATGACTTTTAAACTTTTTTATTTTAATTTTTTAAATTTTGTATTTATGGCAAAAATGGACTCCATACTAATCGGTATTGCAAACAAGAATTCAAATATAGAACCATTTGAACGGTACCCAGCCCTGTTTGACCTTAGTGCAAGTTACCCAGGTGATACTGACCCTCTATTTGGGGAGGTTCTCTTACAAGCGGTACACAGAAGGGCGCCACCAATTATTGCCAGGGAGGCTCCGCCCCAAGCCATATACAGCCCCGCCCCCAGCTCAAACCTACACACACAAACAACACAGAAAGTGTGGATTAGGATTCACAGTATACAGTATACAATACTCAGCCAATCACAGCCTTCCATCTTTACTGCTCAAACAGTCACCACTTAGCATTTATACACACTTATATATTTATTATTAGATTAACAGTATGGTTTAAAGTTCAGGTCTGGGTTGAAATAGGTTAAGGTTAGGGTTTAGGTTAAGGTTAGAAGGTTAGGCAAGTAGTGACTATGGCTAAAGTGCATGTGACAGGTTAGACTATTAATTTCATCGTTAAGATAAATATATTCAAGATTCACTGAAAATGTTGCTTTTTTTTCTATTTTTTAAAATTTGGTGAAGTTTATAATTTTACTTCCTGGCTGGATAGAGGCAGCAGACATGACATAGGCCATCACAGATTCCATAATTGTTACCTAGCAACCACAAGAGCCAAAAATAAAATCCACAAAAGTCATGATTAGACCAATAAAATAAATGACAACATATTATCCATCCATCCATTTATTTTCTTCCGCTTATCCAGGGCTGGGTTGTGGGGACAGCAGTCTAAGCAGGGACTCCCAGACTTCCCTCACCCCAGACACGTCCTCCAGCTCCTCCGGTGGGACCGTTCCCAGGCCAGCCGAGAGACATAGTCCCTCCAGCATGTCCTGGGTCTTCCCTGGGGCCTCCTCCCGGTGGGACATGCCCAAAACACCTCCCTAGGGATGCATCAAGGAGGCATCCTGAACAGATGCCCGAGCCACCTCAGCTGGCTCCTCTCGACGTGGAGGAGCAGCGGCTCTACTCCCGAGCTCGTCCCGTGTGACCGAGCTCCTCAACCTCACATATTATGTTTTTTTTAAATCATGTTTAAAACTATCAGATAAACTCCTTCCTTGTGAGTAAATGGTCTGCATTTTGGATTAAATATTCTGTGTTGATGGTGGAGGTAGAGATATTTCGTTTTAGAACTCACTGCTACTCCCTGTCTTTTTTTCTGCCATTTGACTGATGTAAAGCTAAAGGTTAAGCAAGTAGTGACTGTGATTAAGGTTAGGAAATAAATGTAAGTCGATGTAATGTCCCCAAAAAGCATGGAAATCCATTGTATGTGTGTGTGTTTCAGCTGTACCGGATTCCACCCTGGAAGGGGTCGTGAAAGTCCTGGACCACTCTGAAGGCGTACCACGAGGCAGCGATCAGCGTGCACAGACCTGAAAGACCAAGCACAGTTATAAGAAGCGCTCCTGAACATGTCTCCTGAAGAACATCTGAGGAGGAAACTGCATGGGGCTGGGCTGGGACTGGAGTCTAATGTGCGTGGGACATTATATTAGATTATGTTAGGGCTGAACAATTTGGGAAAAGTATCTAATTGGGATTTTTCTTTGCGATTAGATTTCCAATTATGTTATAGTAATAAGATTCTGTTCAAAATTCACATTTTCAACACATCCAAAAGAAATGACAAAACACCTGAAATATGAAAAACTGAATCACTGAAAAACTAATCACATATTTGTTTATGTTTGTGAAGATCTTTTGTTGTTTGTCGAGGAAAGCATTTTGCCAATTGTGTCAATTCAAATTGCGATTTAGATTTGATGGCGGTTAACCTTGCAGTCCTAGTTTATATCAGAGAAAAAAGCATTTTGCATTTTACAGAAATGAAAAGTACATTTGGGAACTTTACTGCAGCTTTCCTTCTGTTTGTGTTTGACATACAGCAAGTCAAATATCAGATAGTGTACTGGCCTTACCTCCGAGCCCGCTCAGTATGCCTCCGATCACAGCCATCTTGGCCTTGGACTGGTCGGTAGCCGAGCCGATCTTGATGCACTTGACTCCGAGCAGAGCAACGATCATGGCGCCCAGCCCCAAGATTAAAGCGATGATCATGAGAGCCCTGCAGGCTTGGATGTGGGCTGTGGGGATGGTACACACATGGTTAGAACAGCTAAATCAGACTTCAACACAAGAAGAGAATGTGTGCTAGTATGAATCAGCAGGTCGTAGTAGTTTCTATCGCCCGATAGCTGGGGGCGTCCAACTAGGCCTGTCGCGATAAAGACTATATCAACTTATCATTCAATAAATGACAGATGGAACAATGATTTTTGGGGGTCAGTATTTGTTGTGGTACTTCTTCTTTGCACTAGTGGGAAATGTTTGGTTATTTTTCTGTACTATGATGAAATTTAAAGTGTAGAAGTTTAGAAGTGTAGTTGTTGAATTATGAACTTCTATGACTCATTATAGACACAAACTAACTACTTAAGTGTTGCATTCTGTTATTTATTTATTGTAGCTCATATTTTTTTAACAATATGTACATTTAGAATACTTTTTGGGGGATAATTCTGCTTTATAGTTTGGTTTCAATAGTATCGTTTATCATCTATATTCACTTCAGTAATATATCACAATTTGATATCGTGACAGACCTACGCGCAGCCCCAAGAGATAAAAGCTCTCAGCTGTCTTAACTTGGTGGCCTCTTATACTTCTGTGTTGTTGGTTTGGCTGCACTCGCTGCCTCACAGGAGCAGAGAGAATGGTGTAGTTTTACATGAGTAATATTTGACTGGTCCAAACCAAAGTTTTCCCATATGTGCCATGAGACCCAGGAGCGCATCAGTGTGCAATGTTGCCCAGTGTTCTGGTGGTCCCGATGGTCCGGTGTAGTGGCTAGCTTAGGTGAAGTCGTGCTAAGGTGGATCTCGAGATAACATAATGAGGTATGTTATGGGTTGTGTCATCGGTTACAAACAGTCGAAGTGTATGTGTGAGTGCAATTGTCTATTTAACTGTAGGAAAGTGGCCCTGCCGAGTGTGAGCCTGGTTTAAACCCGTGCAGACGCCACTGCTGCGTTGCTCAGACTGCAGATGGATTTAATTTGTCAGACTAAACCTAATGGAGCCTAATGGATACACTTGATAAACCTAAGACAAACGACAACAGATAAATAAAGACAAAGACAACACATAGAGCAATGTGTCTCTTTTCAGTGGATTTACCAGGGCCTTACGTGAACTTTACCACTCAGTAATGCTGACGCTAATTCTCACTTGGTTATGTGTCTTAGGGTTTAAATGGAATTGAAAACACAAAGGAGCTTAAACCAGAGGTAAGGCAGCAGTTTGAAACATGGAGAAGGAGACAGCCTAACTAACAAAGTACAAACATGCACAAGTACAAAACCAATGCACTTTACATTGATTAATACGAGGTTTCTTTGTTGAGCTGAGCCAAAATGGCTGCCCGCTCTGATAGCGTCTCTCGTTGGTATCATGTACACAGTGGTGGACTTTGAGCCGGACAGGACACAGGATTTCTGATGACTTCACTCTGACGTTGCTGAGGCTTTTGTATGGGCTTTGGTTAAACAGGATCATATAAGGATTGATTATTAAATTGAATAAAAGAGGAGATAAGGAACAACCTTGAGAGCATCCTCTAGTTAAAACAGTGGTTTACAATATTCTAACACAATTTCTCATCACTAGGTGTTAAGTATTAGGGTTGTGCTTTGCTATGTTTTGATGGGATGAGTAATCAGTTACTTTAAATCTTATGATCTCTGATGTTACCTACAGAAGGCCAACACTAAAACAAAGCTTAAAACATCTCATCCTACATATCCATTGTCATAGTCAGTATAAATGAAATAAAAGAGGAGATAAGGGACACTAGAGAGGGAACTATTGTCGCCCATGACATTACTCTGGCTCAAACATGGGTAACTCTTAAGCCTACACTTACTGTTTTGATTGAGACTCACCGGGAAGGCCGAGTAGGGACTCAAAGTCACGGCATTCTGCGATCCCGGCGCTGTTTTCGGCGCAGGCGTGCCACAGGTTCTCAAACTGTCTCTGGGAGATGATCACGCTGCCCGACACTGAGGAGATCTTCCAGTAGTCGTTAGTCAGAGCCGCTCCGGTAACGAGCCAGCTGACCAGGCACATGATGAACCCCACAGCTTCTACGGCCGTCGACATCTTTACTGAAGAATCAGGATGAATATGAAGAAAAGCAACAGTAGGAGAAGAGCTGTGGTCAGACAGAGGAGCTGAGCTGAATGTGGGTGTGAAGCGGGAAACGGAGGACTTTAGCCACAATAAAACCATAAAGTGTAGATGGAGATGATCAGGACACGCCTTGGACACTCTCTCTATACTTTGGTCCTGTTGGAGAATGTATTACACTGAAGCAAAACTGGACCAAATGTGTTACTTGTATTTGGTATTTATTGGTTTGTCCTGAGTGTATGTATATATGTATGCACAACAAACATGAATATCTCAATGAACTGAAAGTACTTGTTTTCAGAATACTATTACATTATTTTACTTATTGAGCAAAGTTTATTTGAATAATCTGAGATGACATTTTTTTCTTTCTTCTTTCTTTTTTAAAGCAAAATTATATTAAACACATCAGAAAAGCAAAGGAAATTAATCATTTATCTAAGTCTATACTAGTCAAATATACAATACATAACATTCATATTTGATTACTCTGGATTTAAAAATATATATATTTTTATAGTGGGATATACCTTCTTCCCATTCCACATGGCATTGTTGGTAGATGTTTACACTCTAATCCAAATGTAACATTAGCAGCATTGTACTGATGATACTGTTGTTGTGTTGTCAGGCAAGACACTTCACCTTCCTTCCCAGGGTTAGGGTTATGTTTATGTGTAAGTGTGATGAGATCGACAGAGATACATAGTCATTCCATTGCCCAAGAGCAACAATAAATTAGGCCGACCATCTGAGTATGTTTGAAACTAAGTCATTACTTGGTTTGAAATAATCACTTAAAAACCATTACTCACACACAGTACCTGACTAAATCATATGATTGAACCATTCAATTAAAATAGTGCTCATGGGTGAAAAGAGAACAGAACGAAGTGCACTGGGTTAGATGGGTCTGAATGTGGAGGGACAGACAGGACTTTGGACTGAGTGCGCTCAAACATTAACATGGCTCGTCATAAAACAATAAAACTAATGCGGCTTCCACACCAGCAACACTTCTGTCCACATGTCCTGTGTATGGCTCTGTAGATACTGACCAGCAGACAGAAACCAAGAACCAAACTGACCCAGGTCTAACCTATGACTAAGCCTGGTCTTTCCCAGGATTAGCGTTGTCACAATAAGAAGATGACAAACTCAGTTTCAGTATCCACCTTAATGCATATTGTAAATATACAAATACAAAATAACTGTTACGTCAGAATGTTGTCAGGTCTTTTCTGGTAAGAATTTGTTCAATTGATTGATTTTTATTCCTTTTTTCGTTTGATTTTAAATTGAAAATCAGTTGAATGAATGGTACATGGATTGGTAAGCTCCATTTACTCCATGAGTTCCATTTATGTATTTTTTACAGTATTGATACTTTTATCAATTATTTAGTTTGATGCTAGTTTTAGTATTTTAGTTGACAATTTTACACAGGATTGAAGCAGGTCCAGCCCAGGAGTAAACCAGGTCTAGCAAGACTCAAGACTACAAAATTGTATTCATAATATTGACACCAATTTAGGCTGGACTCAGTCTCCAAACGAGCCTTAGTTGTAACTATATTGCTTCCTCATCAGAAGGTCTGTTTTTTTTTTCACTTATTCATAAGCGTTTGAGTAATCCTGCATTTAGTCTTTGTCACCCCCACCTCATGACATCATCAGGTGCTAATCTGGAAAATCTCTTTTGTATTTTTAAAGTCCCTTCACTTCCATCAGACTAATATGTTTCAGTGTGATTAAATTCACTTCATTTCCTTGTGCCATCTTCTGATTCTAAATATTTGACAAACATTATGGCGCAGATTCATTCACTTACATTATTTTAAGGAGCACAGAAATGATTTAAAATAATGTTTGCTTGTCTCCATGGAGATGTTATGGCTGCTTTCCAGTTATGTTCCACATTAAATATCTCCATGGGGACAAGCATATTATGCTGTAGGCCAAGTTACAGATTGGATCTTTGGAGAGGTGAGCAGTATGAATGTATGTTTTGTTTTTTTGTTTTTTTAATCAATAAAGGTCCTAACTGAATAAATACAAGATATATATGTTTGTTTGTAACGTTCCATTCTCCATGTAGATAAGCAGGTGGTGGACTTCTAACCAGAAAAGTAACATAGTGCACCTTTAAATGTTTAATGTATGAAATGTTGTTAAGTTTATGCTCAAATATACGACCAGTCAAAAGTTTGGACACACTTTTTCATTTGTTTTTTCTTTATTTCCATGATTATTTATATTGTAGATTTTCACTGAAGGCATCAAAACTATGAATGATGCATATGGAATGTAGTAAAAAGAAAAAAACTCAAGACAAAAAAATATCAACCTTTTGCTTTGATCACTGCATTGTACTTGTACTGTACTTGTACTGTACAAGTACAAGTGTCTTGCTCCGTCATCCCCCCCACAACAGAAGTCATAGTGACCATAATGGAGATGTTACTTCCTCTGTGGTGGTCACCTGCTCTAGTACACATGAAACTGTCCATATTTGGGCATTATCTGTATGTCCTTTCACTTCCTGTTTCGGTGAGGTTATCACTCTGACCTCAGATGTGAGTGTGTTTACTGCTCGACACTATTACTGAGAAGTACAGTAGCAGTAGCAGGTTGCTTGTAGTTGTAGTTGGTGGTATTAGTAGCAATAGCAGTAGGCCTAGGAGTAGCAATCGAAATTACTTTGTATAGAAGTTATGTTCAATTCAAATAACCTGCCTGGCCAGTCATACTTTGCAGTGACATCATGCTGGGGGTGTTCTCCATGTATCTCTATGGCGGAATGTTCAGCAGTTACCATGGTGACACAATGCACACATTAGAAAACACATGAAAAAATACAAAATGGATTTAAACAACAGATTTTAAAGAGCCAGTGATCAATGCAACCATGATCCTGTTTAAGTGCTTGATTTTCAATGAAAAAAGGTGAGAGTAACAAACTGAAGTGTTGCTATGGTTGCTAAGTGTTGCTATTGACTACATTTTTTTGTGTGAAGGACTTGTTTAACAGCACAAATCAGCACAACTGTTGTAGTTCAGTTCTTTCTGGTCAGATTGTGTTAAAACAAAGCTCAGATTAAAGTCTAACTTGAGTAACAGAGCTTCAGACAGAGCAGGGCCTACAGTCAACATCACATCCTCAGGGAATGTTGATGGATCATCTGCAAGGTATCAATACATTATAGTGGAACACAAATACTTAAATTTTCAGTCAAAATACTTTACGAAGACATGAGTCTGGTCAGCCAATTTAGCAGGAGGCCTGAGGGCCAACAAAAATTGGTCTGAGGGCTGCATTTGACCCCCGGGCCATAGTTTGGACAGCTCTACATTAAAGCCTGTAGAGGTCAGAATGACAGTTGGCTGTTCCCTTGTCTCTCTCAGGGCAGAGTTACGGCGCCCTCTAGAGGTATAAGTTTATATATACTGATCATTATAATAAACACGCACTACAGCCGCTGCTGAGTCAGCAGCTGCACTTTGTTGACCATGGATCAAGCCCTCTGAAACAAGTGCTTTTATTGATTTATTTTAGATTTATTAATTTCACTAAATCATTTCAGAAATCCTATAGCTTTTGTAATCTGTAAAAATTATAAATACAAAAAAATCGAAGGTGGCCATTTAGCATTATTGTGGTTGTGTCAGTGGGCAAGACTCTTCAGCTATACTGTTCATATGTTACAGTCATAAAATAAATAGACCCAAACTCAAGACTTTTTCCATAACCAATTTTGATTTCGTTTCAGAAAGATTACACAATGCACCTTTAAATGACCTGTAGTTTGAGTCTATTGGCAACATGTTTTTTGTAATATTTACAGTGTAGTGTTCCTTTTTGTTTTCATTAGTCACTGAAAATATCATATATAGGCCCATATTTATGATTTACTTTTTTAAAATAATTGTATTGTATTGGTACAGCAGCTTATTGAATTTACTTTTACTTTACTCTGTTTTTATGGGAAAAGTTAGGGTGAACATTATGTTGGACCTGAGCTGTCTATGGAAGCCATCCTCACAGCATCCTTAGGTTCTTCTTTAATGTGTTGGATGTAAGTTATTCATTTTGTATTGTAGATGATTTATAGATTTATAGATAGAAGACTTCCCCATGTGTGTCATACTCAAATGCAGCAGCCAACTCTTTACGAGAACCGCAAAAAAATGCAGCATGTCCATTCTTATACATCTATGTTAGGAAGTAACTGGAGCGAGTCAGATCTCACTACGTCTCTCTAACGCCTCAGGACTTAGGGAGGATAAAATACATGTAAATCATTCAAATGATGATTGGGACATGCTCTTCAGAGTGTTATGTGTAGACCCATTAATATGAGTATAAAAAGTCATACAAACAGGATTTATTTTATGTGTTTAAACAGGATTTACCTCACTCATAAAAACAGAAACATTTCTCATAAAAAACACTTTTTTTCCCATAAAAACGGACAGTTTTCTCATACAAGCAGAAACTTTTTTATTCAAGTAAATGCAACACGCTTCCGTACAAAGTAAGAGTGACACATACTTATCTTCTAGTATGAGTAGTCTACATAGCTCCATTGCTTTTGAACTGTGACTGGACTGTGAGGAATGCCAAATGTAATGATAACCAGTAGCACCAGTTCTACCACTCCAAATAACAGAATGTACGCACCTCCATCACACGTTCCACCTTAAACCCATGATCTGACAGTTTAGACTAGTTCAGCTGAGAGCGATGAGCAGTGTTTACACCGCTGTTGCATGCTGTTTCTTTGGACCGGAATAGTCTGGAATTGTCTGGACTAAAGATGCCGTTGACATGAGATGACCTGGGATAAGCAGGGATGACCGGAGGTGGCGGTTGACATGGCCCTAGGTGCACTCCTCTTGTTGATGTTATTGCTGGGACTGTGCGATGGTGAGTCCGCTGAACCATGTCTATACTGTTGTAATGTAAACCAAGCAAAAGTTCAGACACACCCTCTCAGTGTTTTTTTTTTTTTTATTTTAATTTTTTATGTTTTTCTTGTCTTTCTACATTTTGTATACACAAAGAAGACATCAAATATATGACACAAGAATTATGTTGCAAAGGAAAAAAAAGTTAAATAACTAAATTTTTGTATATTTTTGATTCAAATCCTCAGAGTATCCACCCTTTGCTTTGTCGACAGCGCTGCAAACCCTTGGCCTTCTCTCAGTGAGCTTCATGATGAAGTCTCCTGAAATGGTTTTCACTTCACAGCTGTGTCAGGGTCAAGAAATGCAAAGCAGTGGTCAAAGCAAAGGGTGGCTTAATTAAAATATATATAAAAACATGTTCTGAGTTATTTTCAATATTTCAATTTTAATTTATCTGTTTACTACACTCCACATGTGTCATTCATAGTTCTGATGCCTTCAGTGAGAATCTACAATGTAAATAATCATAGAAATGAAGAAGAAACATAAATGTAAAAGTGTGGCCAAACTTATGACTGGTAATGTAGGACAACTCAAAAACATCATAGTAGGTTTTTTTTTTGGTCAAGTAAGAGTACTGTTTAACCGTAAAAAAATATTATTCAAATATGAGTAAAAGTATGAAGAAATATAATTCTACTGAAAAGTTACACACATAAATGAACTTGAGGACTGCCTTTCTCTTTATGTAATTAATCCCACAGCTCATATTTAAGCTATTATAAGGGCGGTTTAGAATGATGTGGCTTATTTCTCGTGAATCAGAGGCACTTTCTGACGTCACCACATTCCACAGTAGACTGACTAGTGTAGGATTAGATCACCTATCTGGCCTGTGTTCAAATAGAGGTGGGGTTTTTTTTGTTTCTTTTTTAACATAATAAATACCTTAAAGAGGGGGTATTATGCATTTTTTTTTTTTTTTTTAGCTTTTTACCATCCACCAACATTGTTTCAAAACAATAAAAGGTAACATGGTGATCTAAATATGTTATGTGTTAGCAGTTAATACCCCATAGAAGTAAAATACTCCCTGTTTAAAAAGAGCAAGTGGTAGAACCTCCATCAGAAATGTTGTGCGCTGTGGCAATAAGTATTTAACCAATTTTGGTTGTTTAAATTTACCATAAAAAAACTGAGAGTCTCGTGCTTTTAGGTAAAGTAAGAAAAAGGTGTTTTATTATCTACTTTACCTAGGCATTGTAATAATTTGTATTGTATAAAGCATTTTTGGTCTGAGAATCAGGAAGTGTGTGTTAGCATGCTAGCGATTGTTAACTTTTCCATCACAGCAAAACTCTGCTCTGGTCCCTGGTCTGAAAGTTGTGAAAAGTGCTTCTAAACTCATTGCGATTAATAATTAGGATGCTCGGAATGCATATGGTAAGTGGAGGAAGTGAGGAATAACTATGGACCACTGCAAACCGTTTAAAATGAACTAGTTTTGTTTTTCGCATTGTTAAGAAGAACAGGAACAGCCTCTTTAAATGCCAATCACCCTGCATAGCTGCACATTTAGAACTAGATGCATTGCTCAGTCTAGCAGCAGTGGGTTCATTTAAGTGGCCAGAAAAATCAGGTAACTGGAAAAATGTGTAAGCCCTCAGTCCTCCAGGTATGATCTATAGCAAAAGAAAAATTAAATTCAGTCAACTGGGCAAAAATTTTCAGAGTGAAGACGTTTAGCCGCTCATCCAAGCGACTTCTTCAGTTCTGGTCAGATTACAGGTGGACACTGCCTTATATCTACAGTTGAAACCAGAAGTTTACATACACTATATAAAAAGACATATGCTTTTTTTCTGATTGTCTGACATGAAATCAAAATAAACTTTTTCTGTTTTAGGTCAATTAGAATTACAAAAATTAGTTTATTTTCTTAATGCCAGAATAATCAGAGAAGGATTTATTTAGAACACGTTTAATTACTTCCTTGAAAGTCATAAGTTTGCATACAGTAAGATTATGATGACTTCAAACAATTTGGGAAAACCCAGATGATGTCATGTATTTGAGTTAATTAGAGACACACCTGTGGATGTATTTAAAGGCACACCTGAAACACACCGCTTCTACATCATGAGAAAGTCAAAACTAATCAGCCAAGATATCAGGAAGAGAATTGTGGACGTGCACAAGTCTGGTTCATCCTGGTGCAATTTTCCAGATGCCTGAAGGTGCTACATTCATCTGTTCAAACTATTACACAAGTATAAAGACCATGGGAATGTCCAGCCATCATGCCGTTCAGGAAGGAGACGGGTTCTGTGTCCCAGAAATGAAAGCAAAAGACCTTGTGAAGATGCTGGCTGAAGCTGGTAAGAGTGTGTCATTATCCACAGTGAAACGAGCACTGTACCAACATGGTCTGAAAGGCCACTCTGCAGGAAAAAGCCATTACTCCAAAAGAAACATAAGAAAGGCATATTACAGTTTGCAAATGCACAAAGGGACAAAGACCTTATTTTTTGGAGACATGTCCTGTGGTCTGATGAAACTAAAATTGAACTGTTTGGCCATAATGAGCATCGTTACGTTTGGACGGAATAGGGGGAAGCTTGCAAGCCTGAGAACACCATCCCAACTGTGAAATACAGGGGTGGCAGCATCATGTTGTGGGGTTGTTTTGTTGCAGGAGGGACTGGTGCACTTCAAAAGAAAGAACATTATGTGGAAATACTTCAGCAACATTTCAAGACATCAGCCAGGAAGTTAAAGCTTGGGTGCAAATGGGTCTTCCAAATGGACAACGACCCGAAGTTTACTGCTAAACTGGTTACAAAGTGGCT
>KN470653.1:4014-20578 GCA_000787095.1 Periophthalmodon schlosseri | reverse complement strand
TAATAATAATAATAATAATAACAAGAAATAACGAAATATGAAGAGAGTGGTCCATGCGCTGAGGATGCAGACTGCAATTGTCTCGTGCTTTCTCGTGTTGAAGCACCATAAATAACTCAGAAGGCGATTTTCTCGCTGTTGGTCCTGCGCAGGTATTTGCGCCTCACGTATGAAATATTTGTTAGTATTTATCACATTCAGAGACAGAGCGGAGTGGACAACAGTCACTCTTTGTCCACGCATGCACATTCATACAACATTTATTTGTATAAAAAATTAAAAGGCCTGAATTAAAAATGAAACCAATCTGATTGAACAAAGTTTCCATTGTGTTTGGTTGGTTGCAAAATATGAAATTTGGGTATCCTTATCTAATATACTGTATACGGGGGCATTTTATAAACTATTAAGTGTTGCACAGATTTCACCCTCAAACCTTTGGGCACAAAACGTAGCCTAAATAATTTAATAAAGATCCCTGTGCGTAAACGTAATTTTAGTCAAGAATAAAAGATTGATAATTTGCAAACATTATGTGTGTACTTCACTGCAAATACTGAAGATATTAAAGTTTTGTTCGGTTTGAGCTTTATAAAGCCACAGTACTTTAATGCCTCCATCTTTACGCACGCGTAATAGCTGTGCGTAACGCCGTTAAATTATGCCAGCCTACATTATCCAAAGCTCCTAAATAAATAAATATAAGACGTCAATGTATATGGTTCTGTATTGGAGCCTGTGGGTGCGCAGAGATTCGCGTGCGCAGCAGAAACGGCCTCGCTGTGTGACAGACCTGCTGACCTTTCCGTGACCCCGAGGTCGCGCCACACACACATACTCACACTCTGGCGCATAGAGTCACACACGGGGCTTTAAAAACAAATAGTGCCACTGCCAGTCGATGCAATGCCCGGTATTAAACCCACATGAGACCAAGCCTATGCCTACACAACTCACTTCCGCTTTTATACACAATTAACACTGACCACAACAATGACAACAACAAAGAGTCTAACGTCTAACAGCGATTTACGCTTCGACCCAAACCTCCACCAGAAGCAGCGCTTTTATCTGAGCAACGACCCGTCATGAGAAGTAACCTGGACCAGAGACCTGGTACATGTAAAGGCCACAGTTATCCACTGTAGGCATCTAAGTTTCGGATTGTCCTTTCGCCATTTTGTTCCTTGCTATTGCAGTTTTTACGCATGCACTGTGGAATGCCCAACACGCACATATATATTTTGTAGAGCATCCTTTCCAAACTCAGACATAATTAGATGGTCAAACCATAAAAAAGCTACTTAATTATGGTTAAAGTTAGAAAACCACAAAAACACATTTTGTTGTTGTTTTTTTTTTTTTTTGTACACATCAACTATTGTTTTCCTTATTCGTGCATTTACGTAAAACATAATTTAAATATATTTACTATATATTTTAATGATATGGGTAGCTATTTTACAGTTAAATGTTTAACGTTTAAAAAACAAAAAACAAAAACAAACAAAAAAAAACTATACCTAATTTATTGGCACTTGCCCTTTAAACCCCCCACTGCACTTTTAAAGTGGCCAAGACACATAAAGAAAATATATTATAATTTGACTATCTTTCACTCAGTGTACGAGCCCCTATAATCCAAAATGTGAAACACATGAAAGTGCTGAGTTAATGCAGGTAGGTCTAAATATTACACAAATGTGATGGTAATTTTCTGGTTGATTTAGGGTAGCCTGGCCTCCTGCTATCGCTTTGGGCGTGGACCTGTCCCTCTCAAGATTTAATATTATCCTGAGTAACAAAGGCAATCAGGGCAAAGTACATTATTTTTAGCACGGTCCTCACTCGGTGCACTACAATTATTATAACTTGACAATGTCAACAAATGTACTAACATATAAATTCGAATGTATTTATATTTTATCTTTTTAATTCAACAATTATTAATGTACTTCTTTTAGCCAGTATTTCACCTATTGGTCTCTACATGTCCTCAGACAATGTGAAATTTACAAGGATTATTTTATTTAGGATAATTTATTTAGGATAATTTTACTCAGTTTGATTAGCCAATACGTCATTTATTAAGCTACTGAAAAGTTGTTTGTGGTTAATAGGAATGTTCACTATAGGCCTATTTAAGTAGGCTATTGCCTACATAATATTTCTGAAATACTCAAACTCTGAATCACAGGCTATTTTATACATTTAAACGGTGGTTCTGTGACAATACTTTTGTTTTCTTATTGATTTCATCAACGTTTTTACGTCCAGCAAAGAGACGCACAGTCTTTTTCGTGCACCTCTCATTTTAGGTTATTTGTTTATTACTGTGCTGTTACAAACTTCTGCTTTGGTGAAAGTGAACTCTTGTTATTTCATAACACCATCACATTAACTGCAGTGTAGCTGTCTTTAAGAACATTCATGAGTTTATTTGTAATAGGCTTTTATACCAATGATGTAACAAAGGCAATATTTTGGGCTATATTTTAGTGGTCCAGGCGGATTTGACTTGGAGTCAGCAGTGCAGCAGTGCATAACCCAAAAATTTCACTTGGACAATGCTAAATTTCCTGCCCGTTATCCTTTTGTATGAGACGTTTATTGAACTGACCTCTGACCAGGATCCTGCGGCAGTAGTCCGGGTCCACTCCCAGCAGTTTGTCGTGGCCGTCTTCGCTCGAGGACGTGGGGGTGGAGGCGGAGGTGCCCGGAGTGTCCGTGGAGCTCTGCACCGGGGACCGGCTCCGGTCCGGGCACAGCGGATTGGGTCCACAGCGGTGGCTCCCATCTCCCATCGCCGTGGTTTGGTCAAACATTTACAAGGGTGTTTGCTAATACTCTGCTCGCGCTTAACCTCGCGTGGACTGTGTCTCGTGTCTGTGTCCGTGGTCCACTATCCGCATGCCCCAAGTCTAAACAAACCTCGGTCCAGCCATGGGCCAGTGCTCACGGGTCCGACATGACGAGTCCACGGTGGCTACAGGACTCGCGGAGAAACAAAGCAAAAGTTTGAGTGTGTCCGGATCGGGTCAGCGCTGAGTCCGGGGCATAGTTCTGGGCTAATCGGGTCTGAGGAGGTCTAGGGGGGCTCTCGTGGAGCTAAGGGGGGGATGTGTCCGCCGGACGAGCGCGTGCACTGTGACTGATATGACTGTTCTCACACAGACCTCCTCTGCGGCCGTGAGGTGCTGAGTGTGGCTCAGATCTTAGGCGACACGAACCACTTTACCGAGAAAGGAACACCTGACGTCACTTCCTGCCCAGGCAGCACTGCCTGCGATTGGCTCGCGGAGCAGGGCACGTTTTGACAAGAGATGAGCGCGAGGCGGACAACCATCAGGCGCGAGAACATGACCCGATTTCTCGGAGATTTAGCCCCGAGCCCGTGATAGAGTGAATCTCACTGTGCGCTCTGGTCCTCGTCCTGGACTGTGCGGAGGGCGTGAGTTTTGAAGCGGTGGTGCCGGAGACTGGTGCGCTTTTACGCACGAGTGTCAGCACTGTCAAAGTCAATAAATACATTTACAAGTAGTAAATGATTTCTTCACACATGATCTGTGTATTTGCTAAATAGCATTTGACAATAATCAGAATTAGGTTACTAAGTGTAAACACAATAGAACAGCTCAACGTGTAGGTGAAGGTGCACTAATGTGTGAAACAAAAAACAACTTTATACACTATTCGTAGTTTAAAGACACTCCAATTAGGCAGTGTTTTGGCAGACTTTGGCACAAACAAATCGAAAATAAAATGTCACCCCACTTCTTTGGTATTTCTGCGCGTTAAAAAAAAAAAAAAAAAATCAACTGTATGGACCGACATGAAAATCATCCACAAAAACATGTTAACTCAAACCTTAACCTTGGCTAGTGTCACTGGTCAGGTGGGATTTGGTCAGATTACAGCGAGGGAGAAGGGACCATGCATTCAATATTTTCTGAAAAAAGAAAAGTGGGACATGTAAAGAAACATTTTTACACGGATTTTATATGGATTCATGCAGTTGATGCTCTTAAGAAACACTTTAATGTAAACGCATTAATAAACCAAGAGGCCTTTAAAGTTGTGCTTGTTTGGCACGGGTAGGATAATATAGGCTATAACACAACAAAGTTTGTATTTATTCCACAGAAAGTAAGTGCGTGTACAAATGAAGCAGCTTTAGAGTTACATCAGATGCCCTTCCTCAGACCTTTCAGTTTATCTGGGTTTAGAATGCCTTTTTATGTCCCACAGCCCCAACGTATATTTTTGGATTTGGGTTGAATTCGAGAGTTAATACATGATAGGAAATGTTGTAATAACCTAATAAATCACTCCCGTGTGAATATGTGGAAACTCCTTATCTTAAACCGCCTTTACCAAGCCAATAGCCGTTTCTAAATCTAAATCTTTTTAAAACGGTGAGCAAAATGTAATTTAGAAGTAGGAGCATTTAAGTATTTTAAATAAATGTGTTATCTTAAAGTAGATTAAATATAAACCCGTATCTATTTCCCCTTAATCTACAAATGAACAGGTTCCAGAATATGGATTTTTTTTACGCTGTGCCAAACGTACTACAGGCCCTACGTTACTGTGCCAATTCCAACTCATTTTGCTCTACAATGTAAACAAAGCAGGGACACTGTTAGCAGGTGTTAGCTCTCTCCCATTGACTTCCCTGTCAAGCTGCTACTGCCGCTGCTGCTGTTGTCACCACTGGGGCATAAATATTTGTGTTTCCTTTTGCCTTTAAGTAAAACATCACCGCAAAAAGTGAGCAGAAAGCCATTTAGCGGCAGATTATATAATTATAGTCTTGCGTCTTGTGTGCGTGTGCGTCTTGTTGTGCTCCTTGTGTCGTAATTATGGCACACCGCATCTTTTCAGCTGCTGCCTAATCTCCCGCTCGCTAAATAGAGCTTGTCAATCAAACCGTAGGCTGGGGCCACAGACAAGAGAGGCTGATTGCTACCACTGTCCCCCTCTCTGCCTCTCCTCTCCAGCCCTCCGCATTTTAGCCTTGATTTCAGCATTTCAGTCCAGTTGTTGTTGATTCTGGCACACATCATATTGGACAAACATGCCTCTTGTTTTTGTTCTCCAGTTTGGGCACGGTCTATAGTGAAAAAGTGAGGTTGGAAGCAGGGTTGACATCTGCTAATTTAGAATAGCAGAGAATCTAAAAATAGTCCAACGAGATTCAGGAAACTATAGTGAACAGTTATTGAGGGTAGACGTCATGTGTACAATCTATAGAGCTGCTGACAGTGTGGATGTAAACAGTCTCAGTGGAGTGCATTGAGCTGGTTCGGGGATAGTCTTCTGTTGGCACTTGTTGCGGTAATGGTGAAGATTTGTCTGTGCTTTGTCATTCACCTGGTTCCAGAGAGGTGGGGGTGTAGCTGCCAGCTGAAATAGAAACTTAACTTGTTTCTTTTTTAGATTGGGCTAATCTTTTTATAGAGCGTATTTTTTCCCTTCTGTGCTGAAAATGTTTGCTTAGTAATGTCGTTTCCTCTATTACATTCTAAGTGAACACAAAGCGATATGACTGATTATAGACTATTTAGCCTTCTGTTTCAGTGCCAATATCATTTTGACAATAGGCACCTTTTTTGTACGGAGTCAGTTTTGCTCTGGCTCTGTTCATCTTGTGGACAATGGAGCGCACAATTCTCATTCGTGTGGATAAAACACTGCTTTAATAAAGTTTGTGATTTTTTTTCTCATGATTTTGAACAGTTTCCGCCCCTTCATAATAAGCAGCACCATTCTCACTGTCCCCTGCAGATTGCCACTGCGCGCTCATGAAAAGAGTTTGGACCGTGAAGTGCGCACTGGTGCCGCGGCCTCGTGCGTACCGCGGCCCCGTGGACATGAATCTGATCAATCAGATCAATCAACAGAGATTACTGTAATCCCGAGGGTCAGTGTGAGGGCAGCGGGCCACGCAGAGTTCACACCTCCCTGCACAGTGAACAGCCCACGCAAATCTGCGTAGGAATGGCAAACATTTAATGCACAGCGAGGATCGGATCATTGAACGGTAATATTTGTTAAAGAGGAGCCGACACGCGCACTGTATTGATCACATGAACGCGTAACGTAGTCTTTTATGTAGCCTAGCTTCTTCGTGAAATGAACCGAGCAGGTTCATGTGCATTTTTTTATGGGCTATGACACATCACAGCATTAGGATCTTGTTTAGGACATATTGAATTGGACAATGCGCATACAGCCTAAACTCTCCTGGAGCTGAGGATTAGGAACGGACTCCAATGAACTGAGCAGTGGAGAATATGACCACTGTCTCTTCGCTCATCACGTGCTACAAAGTTAATATTTCATAGCATTTTTTTGCATTGGTATTATTAGCCTTATAATTTGAAGTAAAGGCCTGTATCAGATCAGTTCATATTTTGTTACATATTTTATGGAAATAATAATGGTGAAAGTTTGTTCCAAGGCTATTCCAACACTAATTTAGTTTTTTCTATCCTACTGTTATTTTTGTTAAGTCTTTATAAAGATATTTATGATATAAAAAAACAACACTTTTTAAAGTAATAAAATAAAATGCATTTCAACAAACTGAAAAAATTAAAGTAATAAAATAAAAAAAAAAAAAAAAAAAAAAAAAAAAAAAAAAAAAAAAAAAAAAATGTCACTGTCACTGCCACCACATTTTTGCTATAAACTGTTGGGCTCATTTATTCAAATATTATAAACTTCAACTTTTCTGTACCATGTGTGGTGTATGTAAGAGGGGTTTGAAGGCAATGGAGGAGTTGAATAAAATGACAGTTTGCCGAATAAACATGGCTATGGTAATTTAAAAATGTAAGAGAGTTTAACTTGTGTGCAACCAATAAATAGAAACGACATAAATGAATTTACAATTTATTATTAAAACAATTACATTAAAACAGGGCTACTCTTTAAATGAGATTAAAATATGTTAAAATCAGTAGATGACGGCAGTGACAAAATTATGCAATATTAAAACCAGGAGATGTCCATCTCTCTTGTCTCCACTTTGATCCAAGTACCACGTTCCCTTTCTGTCCAGCTGGGGTGATCTGGGGACGAGAAACTGGCGGCGCGATGATGGGCCCGACCATGATCTCCGCCTGGACGCACACGACCAGCCAGGACCATTCACCAACCCACAGTGAAAGCTATAGGCCGTCTCTATGTTACAGCACCACTACATGTACAAAGTACTCACGCCGTTCTCCCGCTGCTGATGGACGGCATCGTGGTGCTCGACTCTTTCGTGGTCGTCTCAGCTCCGTCGTCCGACTCTCGCAATCTTCGCTCGGCTCCTACCGCCGCCGCTGCCATCCTGGCGCACAGCAACACACAGGCCAACACAATACCACACGTACACAACACTACCCGTTTTAGGCCAAAGGCTCTACTGCATGAGCACCACTACATAAGGTACAAAGTACTACTCACACCGCAGGGGGCGCTTCATGCTGTCCCGCTGCAGGTGTAAAACGTCGTGGTGCGCGTTGGTTGTCTCTGCGCTGTGTAGCTTGCTTCTGGCCACAGCGGCTCTGTACCTCCGCCTGCCCCCACACGTCTCCGGTTAGCCCGGCATCGCGCCGCGCCAGGCCGCCGTCCCCGGTACCCCGCTTCCCCGTGTCACTGGTAGTGCCCTCTCTTCTTGTAGTGCTTTCGCGCCAAAGCGCAAGTGTGCAGATTGCGGGTTCAGTGATTGGGCAATCAGTCACGTGATGTGTAGTCGGGGCAACAAGAAAAATTCAACAAAAACATGTAGGCCTAGAATAAAATGCACAGCATACTAAAACCTATTAAAACAGGTTAAAAACAAACACAAAACATTCAAATGCATTTCAAAACTTGTGCCAGATCACACTTAAACCTATTGAATGTGTGCATAATACTAACTTCAATTATTATTTTTCTCGTGGAAGTGCAATACAAATCCTACAACGAGCTCATAGAAATAGCGATTCTTTTGTCAAGCAGGAGCATTTTTCACCTGTTCCTGTAGCCTTCCTCAGAAGCATCAGGTGATGGTGTAGTGAGGTGTCTTGTTGCTTTACCTGGTTTTGCCAGACAGCAGGGGAAGCTTACGCCTCCCCTACTGTCAGACGCCCCCTACTGTCTGATGTCTTCTCCGGGACTGCATCCCATGTGTGTGATAAGGTGTATGCTCCCTCGTCATGGTTTATGCTCCTTGGACCTCATTTGCGGATCTCGATATCCTCTCTGATCCAGTGGTGGTATTTGTTGCTTTCAGCGCGGATGACCCTGGCGTTGTTCCAGTCCATGATGTGGTTTTGTCTCTTGCAATGGTCGAATATGGCTGATTTCAGATTGTCCTGCTCTGCTTGTTCTTTTATTGCTCTTGTTTATCTGTTGGCCGTTTCTTTTTCCTACTTTTTTGATGTTCTTTTTTCTGTGATCCAAATGGTCTTCTGTTTCCCCTGGGAAACAGACGGATGGAGCTCCGTCCCATAGACAACATAGGATCAGTCACATACAACCTCTTCAACTCACTTGTCAAAATAATCAAACTGCTACTCAGACTCACGGATCAGCACTGTAAGAACTCAAAACAACTGACAGAGGACCTAAAGCACATCACCTTAAAACCAGATGAAATGTTCATATCCCACAACCTAGTATCTCCAGTTGAAGCCAGATTCAACATTGCTCATAATAGACTCAGTCAGGACGAATCACTTCAGAAAAGAACCAAACCACAATAGAAGATATAATGACCCAACTGAGATTTGTAGCCACATCTGCGAACTTTCAATACCAAGGAACCATATACAAACAGAAAGAAGGATTCACCTTGAGAGACCCACTGTCAGGGATCAAAGCGGATTTTTCATGGAAGACCTGGAACAACAAGCCACCAACAGACTGCAGGATCACACTCCGGAAAAGGTACATAGATGACACAAAAAATCTAAACCGGCTACACACAACAGCTCACAGACCACCTGAACACCATGGACCACACTGGCAGCATCAAATTCACACATGAGGAGGAACAAAACAAAGAAATTGCATTTTGGACTTAAAAATACACCACAATGATGATGAAAGCATAAAAATATATTGCTCTCACTGACCAATACCTGCTATGGACATCTGAACACCCAACAGAACAAACTTGTCAGTAATCAGAACACTGTGCAACTGGGCCACCATCATCCCAGAAACTCAAGACGGGAAGGAGGAGACACATATAAACAATGCACTCACTAACTGTCAGTATCCACAATAGACAATAGAAATGGGCAACAGAAAAAACGCAAAAAACAGGCACAAAACAGAGAAAAACATAAAACAGAAGAAAAAGGAACACATGATACCAAAAAACCTGCAATAGTCACAGTGCCATACATCAGGGACAGAATGCATACAGAGAGCCATGAGGAAACACAACATCAACACACCGGCCAAACCACACAAAACTCAGATACTTATTAGTGAAACCAAAGCACAGGATACAACCAGAACACTAATGCGACATAATATATAAGATACCATGTCTGTCATGCAACAAAACATGTAGGGGAAACAGGAGGACCACAGAAAAAGCAACAGAAAAAAAGTGTGAAAAAGAAACGGCCAACGGATAAACAAGAGCAATAAAAGAACAAGCAGAGCAGGAGAATCTGAAATGGGCCATATCCGACCACTGCAAGAGACAAAACCACATCATGGACTGGAATAATACTAAGGCCATCCATGCTGAAAGCAACAGATACCACCACTGGATCAAACAGGCCACTAAGATCCGCAATCGAGGTCCAGGGAGCATAAATCGTGACGAGGGAGCGTACACCTTATCACACACGGGATGCAGTCCTGGAGAAAGTTTCAGACAGTAGGGGGCGTTAGCTTCCCCTACTGTCTGGTAAAACCAAGTAAAGCAGCCTACAAGATACGTCACTACACCATCACGTGACGCTTCTGAGGAAGGGTACAGACAGTAGCGAAAAGTGTAAAGTAGGTAAACAAACGCTCCTGTCTGACAAAAAGAATCGATAATTCTAAGCTTAAAACTGAAGACAGAAAGAACCTTTACCAAAGATTGAAGGGTTACAATTGTCTCTATACTGTATTTGTTTTTTCTCTTATTCGATATAAATTATTTACTTAAATGCACCAAATTCTGTTACTTGCATAACGGAGTAACTGAGACAAAGGGCTATATTACGCACATTCATTACGCACACATTTATTCTAGATTGACTGAAATTAAAAAGATATTACAACAGAAAAATGTACGTTCTCGATAAAGGACTGCCTTGTTTCTCTAACACACGCGGGTTTGCTGAGCGCGGGACGGGCGCTGAAGTTATATACCGAGGTCATGATTCACTCTTTAAGTTCGGGTCGAAATGAGCCACGGAGACGATCAGAAACTTTGATTCATTCTTTCATTCGCTCTAGCTTTTATTATCAAGTAAAACACTCGACTAATTCTATTTTATGGAAATGATCTACTGTGATATATTTTGTACAGTGTAGCTTTAGATGATTTGATGATTTAATCACTTTTTTCAGGTTTTAAATATGACAGACTTTTAGGTTTATGGTGAACATTTTATAATACGGGTTTGCAAGTGATCATGATGGTACTGTCAAATAACCTCCGTATTAGTATTTAGATATTTCTACCAAATAGTGATGATGCTATATCGGGAAAATACATAGGCATGATCAATAAAGATTTTTCAAAGTCAATACATCGGTCTGTTCCTGCCTCATTACACAAAAAAGGACCACTTGAATCACGTTGTGGGTTTGCTGCAGAATATAAACAAATCTGTTCTGTTTAAATGTTTACCTTATACTGCAATACAAACATTCATTATGGCAATATATTTAGATATTGGAGAAACCGAATGAGATAAATATTATATTATACTTCCATTATTTAGCCTACATACCTCTAATAGCTTGACATTTGTGGATACAGATTTGGGCGACGCACACTGCCACCTCATGGCGCTGCAAGGAACTGACACAACCCAAAGTCAAACATACAATTTTATTCATTTTCAACATTAAAAATTCAAACCACACTCAACGAAGAACAAATAACCACTACATTCCTATAGCACTTCAGTAGGGACACATTAAAATTTGACCTTACAACCAAGCAAACATCAGAACAAATCTACATAGAAGACTTATTGTTTTACTTAAAGATGTGTTGCAAACAAAGCCAAAGAAAAATATGTTAGGACAATTCACACAAACTCTTGGCACTTTTGATGTAAAATTGAACAGAAAAAAATAATCAAGGATTGACCGATGTTGGTGAAAAAAAAAAGAACGATAATTGTGGAGCAAAGAGAAATATTATTACAACAATGTCAACAAAGACAACTGGCTTCAATGAAAGGCACTTTTTGTGAAGGCTTCATGAAAGACCATTTTGTTTTTTCTTTACCAACTCTGAACAAACTAAGGGACGGAAATTATGGATATTTTTGAAAACCTCTGATTGAAAACTGTCAAAAGTTTATCATATCACAACCTTGAGAACACATGTGAAATAAAATCAAGTAGTAATTGAGTAAGAGACACTGGCCACTGCAGATGTTTCAGAGATGTGCTCAGCCTCTCCATTTTTTTACTTGAAGTGGAGTATTGTTATAATGGTGTCAAGATATATCTTGCTTCACCTGCCAATGCTCATAAAATTCTGCCCAATCTGTGCTAGTAAACTATATTAACGTAATGTTAAAATTGTTTATTTTTATTTAATCAATCTAGCACCAATAAAAGGCTCCTTTGGCATCATAACCAAGCCAAAATCAACATCTAGTTTTCCCAATTTTTATGCAATTAAATTAATTCAATTGGACCGTTAAAACTTTCCAGTGCAAGTGAATATGTTGTTCCTTAAAACATACAGTAACCTTAAATGCTTGGCTACCACTTTCTAATTAAATAATAAACTACACCTTAACTAACCTAAATAAAGCATGAACAAAGACTTAATTCATAATGAGTTAATCGTTTATTAGCCTAATAATTATTTAAGCTTAGTAACTACTTAAATAAGGGTATAAGGGTAATTAGGGTATTGAGTTGTTACTAAGCCTGAACCATTCCTAAAAAAAACTATATGTCTGTTATGAATGAAGTCTTGCACTTTATTAAGGCTAAATAAGGTGTTGTTATTATACAGTGTTGCCATTGCTTGTCATTCATATATCTGAACTTGAACTGTGTCAGACAGACAGTAACAGTTAAGCTGTGTGTATGCAAAGTGCACTGCTGCCCTCTAGTGTTTGAGAAACTACAGCACACATTGAACTTGGATTACATGGGATATGGAGGTCACCAGTGACAGCCTGCTCAGTTCCCAAAGTAAATTTTCCATTAATTTTTCCCATAGACTTTTCAAAAAATTCAAATATTAAGAGTTCAAAGGCATCGTGGAGGCTAACCAGCTACATGCTAACTAATATCCATAACGCGGTTGTTTTAGTCCAAAAAGTAACTAATATCCATAACGCGGTTGTTTTAAGTCCAAAAAGGCTGTTTAAAATACAAGATTCTGCAAAATGCTTTAATAACTTTGTGGTTTATAAAGTTTCAGAAACAGGTTTTAAATAAAATGATATGTCTTGTGGTCATTAATTACCACGTAGCTGATTATCCCCGAACAAACTTACAATAATAATTTTTTATTTTTTTTTTAAGTCTATGATAAAAATGAATGGGAAATTTAGTTCCAGAACCGCGGGGAGGGCAGTCACTGCTGAACTCCATAATGTCCCTCAAACAGTACATTTGGTTTGAAGGTTGAAGCAAATGAGTTATGCAGCCTTAAAATGGTTGAAAACAGCATTTTAAAGAGAAAGTCGATCCACAAGTTTATGATGTTTTGATAACTTTTTTTGAGAGAAGGAGGTTGTTTTTAGTCAAATCCTTGCCAGTCGCTCTGTTCAGAGTCGTACTCGAGCTCCACTCCGATGCATCGCACCCCCTCCAAAAGCATGGGTGTCCCGTGGTGCCGGTCTGCAATAGACAAAGAAGATGTGTTAAAGTAACAGTAAAAATACTTAAAGTTAAATAAGAGAAGTACTTTGGCTACATATTGTCATAACTAGACCTTAATAAATCACAAAGAAAGAAAGAAAGTTTATAAATAGTTTATAAAGAATGACTCAGGCTTAGTAACTACTTCATTACGGGATAAGCCTGGGTCTTTCTCAATTCACTGTGCTGTACAGAGGTTGGTTGTTTTAACATATTAGATCATGCTTGTTTTAAATTAATACACTCCAGTGGCTGCAGTCATATTCAATACCTTTTCAGAGGAAGAAGTCAGAGGAGTGTGGTTTTTCCATTTTGCAGAGTGCAACAGAAAACCGTGATGCCGCGTTCAGACCACGTGTCAAAATTGCGTTGGACGCCTCTAGTTGGACGCTTTTGCATTTTGTGCGTGTTCTTGAATCTGTTTGGAAATTGTGTGCATATTTGAGGGTGTGTTTTTTTTTTTTTTGGAAGCATGTTTTTGAATTTGGGTGTATGTTCTAGAAATTAGGTGCATGTTTTGGAAGTTGAGTGAGTTTTTGAATTTGGGTTCATTTTTTATTTGGGAGTGTGTTTTTATTCAAGCGCATGTTTTATTTGGGTGTGTTTTGGCAATTGTGTGTGTTTTTGAATTTGGGTGGGTATTTTTATATTTGGAAGTATGTTTTGTATTTGAAAGTCTGCTTTTTAATTTGCGTGCATGTTATTTGTGAATGTAATTGTGTTTCGGAAATTATGTGCTTGTATTTGTGTATTTTCTTATTTGTGAGTGTGAGTTTTTGAATTTGGGTGCATCTTTATGTATTTGGGTGGGTCTATTTTGAAAATTGTGTGCATGTTTTTACTTTTAATTTACAGGGAAAACTATGATTTATAGTTTTACCAAAGCTTGTATTTAAGATGTAATATAACCGAACGTTTTAGAACTTTAAGACCTCACTCGCCTCCTGAGTCCCGCCCACTTTCTCTGAAGAAATGCATTGGTGGTTCAGTGGTAGAATTCTCGCCTGCCACGCGGGAGGCCCGGGTTCGATTCCCGGCCAATGCAAAAACAACTTTTTCCAGCTCCAATTGCATGTCATATAATTAATTCTGAAAACCTACACATTTACACTTCTACAAACAATGCAGTGGTTACATATGAATAAACACATCCTTAAAAATACATCATGCATTATAATTCTGAAAGACAGTTATAATATGAGAGTGTCACTAGAACTAGTACGGACTAGAACATTTACTATCCTGGGTATTCATGTCCAAATGGAAGGAAGGGTTCAGGAGTTGGAATTCTCCAAAGGAAGCCGCATCTTTTTCAGCAGGTCAAAAGTAATAATTAGACCAAAACAAAAACACTTAAAGAAATCTGACAAAATTCCAGTAAAAGACTGGAACGGACCCACTGGGAAGAAAATCCAGTGCTGCCTTGGCAATCATCACAGACTTCAGTTACTTTTATAATTTCAGGGATTTCAAAAGTAATTTTTTAATACTTTGTAATTCCATGTCTTAAGTCTAGAGCTTGTGGACATCACCTAACATTTGGTTTTCTCTTCAGTGAGGCCATTTCCAGCCTGTACTGAGTTTCCTATGGTATCCAATTACTTTTAGCCCCCTGAAAACACACTCAAATGGCGAATGTCAGCCAGTCTTTTACATAATTATAAAGACGTTTTAGTTCATGAGAGTTAAAACATGTGTTGTCTTACGTCTTCCTGAGATTATAGCTTGGTGTCTGCACTTTAGGCACATATATTCTATAACTGAGGCTTGAGTATGTCATTGTTTCAGTGTCTGCTAATAGAAGTACTCATTTTAGATTTCTTTTGTCACAGATTTTGTGGATATGTTGCAGTACTGTGATTACTTCATTGTAAATTCCTTTTGCAATCTGCTGAACAATAAAAGCACTTGTTACTTATTCTGCTGTTTTGTCTTATTGTATTTGTAATAAGAGTAAAATGTCTATTGGGTGACAATAAAAATTCTGCTTTGGGTCAAAGTAAAAAATGTCCATTGCAACAATTCATAATAATCACATCAGTCAAAGTAAACATTTTCACTTTTTCACTCTGTGTCTGATGTTTATTTTGTACTAAATGTAAAAAGTGATTTGAGGGTTACCTAGAACAATTCCCCATAAAAAAATGTTTTATTTGGGAGCATGTCTTTTTTAATGTGGGTATGTTTTTTTATTGGGTGGTTGTTTTGGAAACTGTGTATGTTTCTGAATTTTAGTGGCTTTATATATTTGGATGCATGTTTTGTATTTGAAAGTCTGTTTTTTTAAATTTGCGTGTATGTAATAAAAAAAAGGTGCATTTTTTTATGTAACTGTGTGTTTTGGGAATGATGCGCATGTTTTCTTATTTGTGAGTGTGAGTTTTTGAATTTGGGTGCATTTTTTATTTATTTTTGGTGGGTGTACTTTGGAAATTGTGTGTGTGTTTTTTTAATTTAGGTACATGTTTTGTATTAGGGTGGATGTTTTGTATTCTAAAATCATTTTTAGATTTTTTGATTTGGTTTGTGCATGTAGAAGACTGTCTTGCAACAGTTAATTCCCAGGAATTTACCTTTAATTTACAGGGAAATCTTTTAGAGTTTATGATTTTAAGTGGTGCTCCATCCATTACCGCTCTGCATTTGGAGGTTGTTGTAAAAGTATGATTTATAGTTTTATCAAAGTAACATTTTGGAACTTTAAGACCTCACTCGCCTCCTGAGTCCCGCCCACTTCTTCTCAAGAAATGCATTGGTGGTTCAGTGGTAGAATTCTCGCCTGCCACGCGGGAGGCCCGGGTTCGATTCCCGGCCAATGCAAAACTTTTTTTTTTCCTCTCAAAACTGATTAGAAGGAACGTATACACAGTGGGGCAAAAAAGTATTTAGTCAGCCACCAACTGTGCAAGTTCTCCCACTTAAAAAGATGAGAGAGGCCTGTAATTTTCATCATAGGTTCACTTCAACTATGAGAGACAAAATGGGGGGAAAAAATCCAGGAAATCACATTGTAGGATTTTTTATGAATTAATTGGTAAATTCCTCGGTAAAATAAGTATTTGCTCACCTACAAACAAGCAAGATTTGTGGCTCTCACAGACCTGTAACTTCTTCTTTAAGAGGCTCCTCTGTCCTCCACTCGTTACCTGTATTAATGGCACCTGTTTGAACTCGTTATCAGTATAAAAGACACCTGTCCACAACCTCAAACAGTCAGACTCCAAACTCCACTATGGCCAAGACCAAAGAGCTGTCAAAGGACACCATAAACAAAATTGTAGGCTGGGAAGACTGAATCTGCAATAGGTAAGCAGCTTGGTGTGAAGAAATCAACTGTGGAAGCAATTATTAGAAAATGGAAGACATACAAGACCACTGATAATCTCCCTCGATCTGGGGCTCCACGCAAGATCTCACACCGTGGGGTCAAAATGATCACAAGAACGGTGAGCAAAAATCCCAGAACCACACGGGGGGACCTAGTGAATGACCTGCAGAGAGCTGGGACCAAAGT
>KN470652.1:78266-113256 GCA_000787095.1 Periophthalmodon schlosseri | reverse complement strand
TACAGGCCACACTGACAGTTGCCTTTGGCCCAGTGTGTAGAGCAGACATGGGAAGCAGCCTGTCAACCACACCTGTCCCCTTGACTCCTGCTGCTACAATGTTCCAGAGAAATCTATGAAGCGGAAGGGCAACAGTCAACTCTGCCCCAGAACAAGGTGTAGGCAGTGGGCTCTGTGGACCCTATAGAGGGTCATCATTACATTAGCTGGTTAGTGTTGCTGCTAAATGACCTGGATTACGCATTTGATTTTCATATGATCTTTATGTCCCACAGCAAGGTAATATGGAACATTATGTTTGTGAGAAAACGGTTTCTTGCCTTCATCTTTTTCTAAATCACACAAAACATGATTCAGTGAGGTCAAGTGGCCCCTAAATCAGGCAGCTTATGGTGTGCTGTAGATCATTCCACAGGCCCTCTTTTCAGGCAAAAGAATTCAAAACACTAACTTGAATATAAATTATACCTGTACATATAGGGCTGGGTGACATGGCAATTTCCCCCTAAAACCTTAAAAACAAATAAATGTGGCTTTTAAAATTACAGTTCATGACCATAGTGTCAGTGCTGTTCAACACAATATTCCTCCAAAATTTGAACTCCACATCACATGCTTTTATCTAGCACAAGATTGGCTGACAGACAATGTTGATTAAAAAGCCCCTAGTTCCTCATTGTTATTTGCAAATGATATAATTAAAAAATAATTAATCGCACCATCTCAGTACAGGCTAATGAGGGCTCTCCATCTGTGAGTGCATGCATGTGTGTGCATACATACAGAGCAGGGTCGTTCAGAGGACACACACCTTCCTCTGACTATCTGCCCTTAACTTAAACCCTCACCCCTGCCTCACCCCAGTCCCTCCCCACCCCCCTGTAAAGATATTATTCAGTCTTTATTTGATAATTAGCTTCATAACTCACGTATATGTTATCCCTGCCAATCAAAAAGATGCAGTAATCCAGGGCCAACAGATTTCTTGTACTGCTTTCGTTAGTATTTCAGTTATGTCTATTTATGTTGAAAGAAACCCCACACTGTCGTTTAGGGCTGCAAGATGAATTACTATGGAATCAAAATTGCAGTTAGATGTTTGTAATTGGCAAATTCTGAAGGCTACCGTGATACTGTCTTTTGCCACAAACAAAACAAACAAAATTTTTAGAAAGATTAACAGCAATGTAATTGCGACCACAATCCTTATCAGAAAATGGCAAGGAAATATTTTTCTATATTAATTTGGCCCTTGTCTAAAGCAACACCATCTCCGGTGAAGGGGCAGATAATCCAGAGGTGAGAGAAGAACACTTGGGGTCCATTTTTATTGAAGGGCAACTCTGAGTCAGCCAAATGGTAAAGAGCAGAGAGGCCTGACCTGAGCTCAGATGGTGAAGTCCCAGCAGGGAGCACAGCCCTCTGCTTGGGACGCTGCTGTTGAACTCCACAGCGACCCTCAGGCCAATGCGTTTTACACTCCTCACCCACAATCAACAGGAGGCTCTTTGCAGGAACTGCAAAGAAGTAACTTTGACTTTAATATACTCATTTGTCTATAGCATTATGCATCACATAGCATGTTTTAGTCATAAACACTGTAACTGGAGTAATTCAATATCAAACATAAGACCATTCTGTTATTTTTCTAAGATTTTGGGCTCATACGATAGTAGTGAAAGGTGGTGAAGAGTGTGAGACCTTCTGCAAGTTATTAGAGCTGCCCTGTATATGCACTGTGACCTAACCCCTAGGCAGTGATGCAATACCCATTTACCAAAGGTGAGGCAAAAGTGTCTCTAAGGAGAAGGCCATCACTGACTTTATCACTCAACTAGTAAAAAGTAGTACTCAAAATAATAATGAAATAACTTTCATAATAATTATAGAAAAGGTAGGCCATATGGTGAAAGTAAAACTTTTAACAGGTCTTACTACATCGCGTTTATGTTTTAATATTGATGCAATCATACAGTATGATTATGTAAATATTAGTATCCCTATTCTTAAAACATAAAATAAAGCCATTTTCAATAGACCACAATAAATTGGCTAGAAGTATGGACTAAATCTGTGCTACTCATCCTACAATGATTAGTGAAAGTGTTTTTAAGACATGAACATATTTTAGAGCAGATGTATCAAGACCCAAGTAAAAACAATACTGATTTTGATTCAATAACTGAGTAAGTCACTCAAGTAAATGTAACCAATTGTGACTCATTACTACCCACCTCTCCCCAACAAGGCGTTTTTCGTGCGGATGCTCCTCTTGTGACCTCTGCGTGACCTTTGCGTGCAGTGCGTGAACTCAGCGTGAACTCCTGTCTGGCTATACTCCGCATAACCCGCCACTCACGCGCTTACATAATAGAGCTGACCCCCACTAGAACTGTGCCTTGCCTCCCTTTAAATTTCAATTATCCTATCCTGACATCGCTTATACGTAATTTAAACATATTCTTCTTGCATTCTCCACGTGTTTGCGTTGCTCACACGACTTTTAAGGTTTAAGCCTAAACTAAACATTGACTTGTTTCTCAGAGTCTGTCCCACATTCAGGAGCACCAAAAGTTTCGAGGAGGTTTTGAGGAAATACGTTCTAAGAAATTTGATTTACGTCAGTGATAATGTGCGCGGACAGTCTCCCCGCTGTGCCCGTGTCTGATGAATCTGTGGCTCCCTCTGCCGGCCGTGAGCATGGCTGCGATTTCTCTTATAGGCGAGAGGGGTGGAGAACGGCTCAATACCAGGTTGAAAAGTATAAACAAATACTTAAGACAAGAGCGCGCTTTTCAACATAAAATAATTGTTCCTTTAATATTATTATGATGCCTTTTACCAGCTCAGATAAAAAATACAGATCAAAAGAACAAAACAATTCAGGAAAGGTAATTTTGTTTTATTTACGGAATTCTCTTTCAGAATTGATATTTGCTCAAATGAGTATATCCAGTTTTACCAATTAAAAAAAAAAAAGATTAGTATCTGGGTACAGATCTTTATGACCATCCTAGGTGGAAGGTAATAGGTGACCTGTACTATAATTGTGACCTAGATGTGTGGATTGAGGTAATTGAGAACATGAAAACACACAAGCGTTTGATAAATCCATTTTAATGGAAAATGTAAAACCCTTTTGAACTTCAATGTACAAAGCATGTAACACTTGCACTTTAAAATTTTAAATTGAAGCAAGCCATGTTTTAAAAAAATACCTCAGTGAATGTATATATGTATATATATTTACATATAGTTTCAATTATCTTTTAACTTCAAAAGTTCACCATAGTAAATCTTAACAAAACATAAACAGACAATTATTTTCTTAAATAAATTACATCTTTTCTGTAAATACTGTTGCGTTTCATCAAATGCTGAAGTGAATAGGCCTTTTTTCTGTACATCATACTTACAGTCTGTACAGTTTGGCAGTTCTTTGTTATGGCGGGAGGACATAGAGCATTGTTTCCCAAAATTACAGGCATTAGCTGGTGTGCGTGTGTGCGAGTGTGTCCTCTGTCACAGTAGAGCCGTTTAACTCAAACTACTACAATTTCAAAAACTGTACAAGTCACATTTACATGAAGGATTTTCTCTAAAAACTTTTCATAAAACTATGAAATAAATACATCTTCACAGAGGAAATGAGTCACCATGAGTGAACGATTAGCAACAGAAAAGGACACAAACAAAGTACAGAAGAAAACACATTGCATTGGTCCTCGCCTCGCGTTGCCATGGGGACGAGGGGAGGGGGCGGAGCTTCTGCTGGTGATGCTGCGAGGAGGTGCTGCAACCTGCCATTGGTGTCACTAAAGCTCTGAGGAGGCACAGGGAGGTACGATAGGGGTGCCATGGGACCAGGGGGTTACGTGTTCTTTTCTTTCTCATCTGATTCAGTGCTGTTCCTCCTCAGGGCACTCACTGCCTCCTTCACACAGTGGTACAGAATGTTCTTCACCTGGTCAGCACAGAGGAGACTGCGTTAGAGACCCAACAATACTGGCAATGCAATAATAAAGCAATAACATTAACATGGAAAGATGAATGTCCAGTGAATCAAAAATTACAATTTGAATGGTCACATTTGGCAGATTCTAACAACTGACATAATTTTAGGTATTTATAACGTCCTTTGCAGATAACTTAATATCTTGTTCCCAATGTCTTTTGTGTAAAACCCGCTAACACAATTGTTCAGACTTTTACAAACATGTTCTGAAAGGCATGTTATTCTTGCAATAGTGTAGGAGTTCATATCTCTCAAATGTTAATGCTCTTGGATGTGTTATAAATGTCCACTGTGAAATGGATACTGATTTAAAAAAAACAAAACTAAATGGCAAATCTATTTTTGATTATTTTTCAACATTGTCATTACAAATATTTTTTAAAATGTGTTCAGCTCTACCCAATTTGTAACTTTTTTATTCTTTTGGTTTGATTGAGCTCTAGAAGTCTTTGAAAGGTCCTTTGCTGCGTGTTTTAGTTTAGCAAACCAAATTTCTCTCTTTCAGTGACCAGCGCTCCTTGAGAATATGTTGGACACTCGCTCGTACCTGCAGCTTATCTTCGTAGTTGACCTCTTCTTTGGTGGGCCTCAGCTCCTGAGTGAGCTGAAACGAGTTGGCCACGTGCTCAGGAGACACAAAGTCATTGATGACCTGAATACAGCTGTGGAGATTCTGCACCTGAGGGTGACAAACATAAGTGAAATCAGTACAGGGTCAGGCACAGTTACAGCTCTCACCACCACACACATAAATTGTGTAACCTGATAAATCATATCATTGCTGAAACAATGTCTAAATCTTAGTGACATAGTGGGGCAGATTGTGGAGATGTAGAGTTGGTACGGTAATGGGGGACTGATGTGTGCTCATTTCTTGTCTGTTTATTTACCCAAAGTAAAATACATATTGTAAATGTAAATATAGTCTTTATTTTCATATAAAAGTGCGTGGAGAGTTAGAATACTCATTTCACTAAAACGCAGCTAACAACATTCCTTGGATTTTGGATGAAATTTGGTGCATTGTTGACATAGATAGAGGCTCATTCCGAATTCATCAAACTGGCCATAAAGCTCCTAGCTCCTTAAGCCAAAACTGGATGTGGGTCACAGTCTGCCATGATAAGGACTGTCCGAATAGTCTGCTGAGTCACGAAGGAGTTAGGAGCCTGTATGCCTTTCATAGCTCCTTTAGTATAGGAACCTCAGGAGCTTCCTAATCAGCGGTAAGGAGCTATGAGGCATCCCCAAAGGTTTCCAAACACAGGCCAATCTCTGCATGCAGAATTTGTAATGCATTAAAAGTTTCATTGCCTCAGACATTATACAAAACGAATACCTGGATAAACCAAACTTCATATAAGAACGAAAACACAAGCTTTTAGGGCTAGCACAGCTTCACATGCTTTATCTGTAGACTACATAATGACATAAGGGAAGATCTGTGCTCACTGTTTCCGTACATAGAAACAAAACTTAAACCCACATGGCTAATATGCATAAACTCCGCTGATGACACCCATGCACCTCTCTATGCTCCACTGCTGACGGACTAAAGGACAGGATTTGGTGGAATATTGGTGGTGACAAAGTAAAGGCTGCAGCTGATGGTGAGTCTGGAGAATATTTATTCTCTTCTGTGTATGGGTGCATATTGAGATGTTACAGGTGGCTCATGTTTAAACTTTTCAGAGTCACAGATTGTAAAGTCTGGGGTTTATTGCTGAGCTTCTTTATTCAACAGCAGCATCTTCTCACATGTGCAATCACTTGAGTCATTTAAGTACACCATTAAATTCAGTGCAGTAGCGGAGCCTAAGCCTTTTATTAAACAGCTGTAGGGTCACGTGACTGCTCTGTTGTTCCCGCCGCTGGTTAGGATGGTCGGATTCTCCAAACACAGCTGAAGCTCCTTCTCCTATCTGCCAAGGACTCATATGATTGACCCCGCGCAGTGACTCTAAAGGTAAATAAGTTAGGGGCTAGGACCTAGGAGCTAGAAGCTTAGATCTGAACTATTCGGAATAAGCCAGAGGGATTCCTTTTTAGAACTCAATTTTACTTCCTGTAATTAATATTAATCACAAGTACTATCTCACCAAACAAATTAATTTAGAAAAACACATGACAAACAATTTAACAATTTAAATTACACCTTAATTTTAAGAAACAAGCCTCTATATGAAGACATTTGTGCAGAATTATTAATCATTAATAATTATTATTAACCCCAGGTATAGGTTACACACATTTAGATTAAACCCACAGCTCCCCAGGCCTCTTGTACCCCAGGTGTTGCAGTACCTGGAGCATGGCTCCTGCCGGGATGATCACAGAGTCTCCTAGAAACTGCACCACAGTCCAGGACTGGACCCCGTGCTGATCCAGGAGGCGCTGACGCTGCTTACGGCTCAGGTACCAGCCATGCTCTCGAAGGGGGTCCTGGTCCTGAGAGATGTCCAGCCCCTGCTCTTTACACAGCTGAGGGGGGGGGGGCAGACACAGGTGAGCAGGCAGTTTCTCTAAAGCGAGTGTGTCTGAAGAAACAGTTCAGATACCGACCTTATGAAGGAACTCTCTCACTTTGTCAAGATCTCTGTTGAGGTAGATGTGCCACAGTGCCCCTGGTGTTTCGGAGGAGTCCTTCAGTCTCCGGCGGACCCCCTCGTCCAGGTCCTCCTCCTCCAGCCGCTTCAACACTCCTGTACCAAAATACCATTATGAGCTGTGCTTGGGCCAGATTTAGTTAAGGCCAAAGTAATGTTAAAAGGACTGTCCATAGTGACTGTCTCAAATGATAGAGTTCAGGAGTTTTTAGACATAGATAAATGAGAGCTGAATGAGTCTGAATTATAAATAGCTGGAATTTTTAGTACATTAATTCCCCCCAAAAAGTGCACTGAGTTACTGTTTAGTTAGTTTGAGTTATTATGAGCAGGCCATTGTTCCTGAGCTGTAAAGTATTGTCAGAATATTACAATCTTTACAGAACAGAAAACTCTGCCTTGTCCTACCTGTTTTGGACAAAACTCCATTGCCTTTGGCTACTCCCACATAAACCAGCACCGAGACCACGTCTGAGACCTCCACATGAAGGTTAGCTGTGCCAAAGTCCTGGTCCTGTGAAGCTGCTACACCTGCGCAAGCCAAAGAACAACTGAATAAAAGCATTGAAAAGCAGAGTGTGTTTAGGGCCAGGTGTGAAGATTATGCCTACCATATGCACAGCAAAGTCTGGGACCCAAATCTGGCCTGACAAAGAACGTTGGGAGATGAGAGGCTAGATTTAGACTGCCCTCTGGGTCAGAGTACTCCGGCAAAGGCAGGTTCTTCATCAGGTCGTCATATCTGAAAGATACAAACTTAATCAACTGACCAAACCACATTTTTCATAATTACATTGCTGCATTCAGAAAGAGTAGAATATCAGTAAATGGTGTAGTTTTAAAGTAAATAATGTCTGGCCACTTCTTGCATTCAATATTTAATATTTTTGAATGAACATTTATAAACAACTTGAACTGTAGTTGTAATTCCAGGCCTCGATGAACCGTCCATTCTTACCTTGAGGGCATGAGAGCCATGAACTCCTCGCCTGAAGGCCAGTCCTTCAGCCTGTACACCATCGGGTCTCCATCCTTGGACTTGGGTCGCTCTGAACACGCAAAATAATTTATGTTACAACAACGCAATAACCAAGCCAGTATAGTTGGTTCAGTTTTTAAAGATGATATATGTTTTAATCTAGTCAATTTATAATGAAAACATGGAAACTGTTTGAGTATAGTGTGTAATACATGACCTTTTGCTGAGCACCACTGCATGTTGTGTGCTTATTTTGCTGGTTTATTTATTAATTTCAATTTTAACCTGCTTTCTGCTGTTTGACACATTAAAAACTCACTGGTGATGTCTTCAAATCCATCCCAGAACTCCTTGATACCCGAGTTGGACACCACCTGGTCCTTGCAGTTGAGGAGATCTCCTTGGTGGTCGGCAAATTCCTGGTTGAAAGAATCTGCCTTCCACATACTGGCGTTGAGCCGCTTGTGGATCCCGGACACCAACACAGGCTGGAAGAGAAGCAGACATGAGCACATCTCCTTTCTAATGCCCTAATGTCCCTCACCCTGGGGTCACTTACCTGCCCCTGCCTCCAGCTCTCTCTGAACAGCTTACAATTGTTCTGGTTGCGGTGGTCTTTGAGCCACAGTAGCCGCTTGTTGTTTAACCAGCTATGGGGAATGTCTGGATACTGGTTGGTGGATTCATCTGTTGGTGCGACTGTTTTTTTCTTTTCTGTTTTGGAGTCATCTGGAGCTCCAGGGCTGGGGCTGCTGTTGTTGTTCATTATAACAGACTCTTTCAGGGACAGTTTAGATGTGAGATTTTGACGACTGGCAGGGATTTTATTCTCCACTACTGAGGCAATGATATCATCAAGGATATTGGGCATAGTTCTTCCTCCTTTCCCAGTCTGCAACAGGAGACAAACATTAGTTGAGTTGGAGGTGAAAGGCTGGTGGTTAGTCTGAGGTGTTACAAAGTTATGGTGTTATATTGATGTTGTATGGTCAAATATAAAGTGTTATAAATGAAATGCATTATTATTATTGCCTGTGAGGCTGTAGAGTAGACTGGCGCAAAGGCGATGCCAGCATCAGTGGAGCCCAGTTTGAGTTTCCCTGCAGTAGTGGTAAGGAGGTCCCTCAGAGTGGAGCCCTGCTCTGTGCTGTTGGCCACTAGAGAGTTGCCTTTACAGTGCTGTAGCAGCTCCAGGTCCCCCTCCTTTTCCTCCTTCACAGATTTACCCAACAACGACTCCTTATTTTCTGTTGGTTAGAGCATGACAAAAGAATACATATTACCACTTACCCAGTCTCATACACACCATGATAACATCGAAGGCACTAAAGCGCAGATGAGTCATTGACAGATGTAATGCTGCCCGTATATCTCTAACCCCTAAACCCTCTTTGATCAGATGGCGTCTGACCTTTCTTCTCCTCTTTGGACTTCTGTTCAGCCAGATTGGCCAGAAAGTGCAGAGGAGACTGGGACTCTGGGGGTGTGGCCAGACCACTGCCTGCGTCGCTGGCCGGGCTGCTTCCTCCTCCATTGGTCTCTGCTTTCGTCCCGGCCTGGTCCGACTTCTGCTGTGGACCAGTGGACTCAGCTTTGACCACAGACAGCTTGTTACTGTGGTTGAGGACATTCTGCAGAACCTACAACACCCAAGAGGACATATTGCTGGGTTTCTCGATTTTGATACTGAATTCACCCAGTACTCGATACTAATTATGATACCACAATGAAGATAAAAAATGCTCCTCTTTTAGCAATAGAAAAATAATAGTACTTTATCTTAGCATCAAAATTATACTAAAACTGTTCAGGAAATTCAGGTCTTTTGCAGTATGGGAAATTGCTCAAATGCTCATATCTAGTTTTGACATTAGTTTTAGTATCAATTAGTATCTGATTATCAATACTTTTGACAACCCCAATAACAGTACAATAAAGATGGGGGGCAGGTAAAAAGAATATTGTTAAAATATACATTTGTGAGTTCTTGGATCTAGTCATTCAATAATGAAAATAATCAGGTTCAACGTTTGTGCATTTAGCTTTTAAATATAGCATGGCAAAGTACAGTTTTAATCAATAGGGAAAAACTGGCTCTTGCCCCCCATCTGGGATTATGACCTCACATTCTCGAATCTGAAAACAACCTATGAACTGGGTGCACTGGGCTCACACAGAGGGACCCTGTGAACACACTTTACCTGGGACACTCCATTTGTATTGGGGAGCTTATTGAGGAGATTCTGCTTGTTGGCTGCACAGGGACAGTGAGCTTTGATGTTCAGCTTCTCTCTCACAGCGTGCATAGATGTCACTAGATCTGTTAGTACTGAAACATACAGAAGAAGCTTGTTAATACCCTCACAAACAGGGTGATCTGTAAATGTGTAGAGAGGGGTATACCTGTGCCCGGGATGATCTGTGTGGGCATCAGATGTTTGTGGTCATGGGGTTGGCCTTTCACACATTTCAGCCAGCCGTACAGTTCTTTGTCTGAAAGAGAAAAACACACAAGACACACGTGGAAATATTAACAGAAAATAAAACTGCAGGAGGGTTAGGACACCATTTGTTTTAAAACGTATTCCTACTCATTGAGCACTGTGGTTTTAAACTTGTTTTTAACCCTGATATGAACTCAGTGCTTCTTGTCAACTCATGCGCAAATAAATACAAATAAATAATGTGTCACCTTTGGAGCTCTTCTTCTCTTTGGCCTTGAAACAGTCCAGGCAGACAACAAAGCCACACTTCTGACACACCCAGTGGATGTTGAAGAGAGTAGCTTCACAGGCATCACACATTTCCCTCACTCCTCTAACTGCACGTTTCCATGCCAACTTGGCTGCAACAGAAAAACAAAGGAAAAGTGCAAAATGTAAATCTTCAATAATTTTCAATTTCCATCTAAAATCAAGCTAGAATCTGAACCTCTCATGGCACTGAAAACTCACCATCCTTCTTAATCCAGGATGCTGCAGTGTTCTCAATTGAAACCATTTGGCAAAACTTGTCACCTATGAAGCTGAGAATGTACTTGGCAATGTTTTGGTTCAGGTGACTGTCTTCTGCAGATTTTGGGGCCCATAGAGAGAGAGCCTCATCATCAAACTGGTCTGGTGAGGAGAAGCCGTCCACCCGAATCACTCCGTTTTTAGTGTAGGTAAGCCTAGGACAAGATGGATACATTCATACATACTACAAATTCTGTAAGGTAATATAAATGTACTATTTCAAATACGGTATAAATTTGATAAGACAATTTAAGGACTGTCATGTTATTTTTTACTTTATCATGTTAGAAAAAGCACTGTTACATTCTATTGGGAATTCATGATCAGCTTTGCATTCCTACCCCATTATATTAGCTGGTAAGTGGTATTGGCCATTGTCTAGTTACCGTCTGAAATAGTAGAAGCGGCAGAAGACAGGAGAGTGTGCTGGCTCCTCTCCCTTCTTGGAGCGGATGACCCTGCACTCCCGACATTTCTGAAGGTTGGGTCCAATCTCAGCACACGAGTCGTCTTGAAGAAAAGACTCTCCTGTCTGCTTTAGCTTCTTCACCTTTCTCCAGTCCTTCAACACGGAGCGTGGAATCCCATCTGAGAAAGCAGTCACAACAATTAAGACCATGACAAACCAAAACAGCATGGTTGTGGTAATCTAAGTTGTCTTACTGCTGCTGGCCAGTTTTAGTTTAGTCTTCTCACGTGCAGAACGGAAAATGCCATTGGGTTTCAGGTCATCCTCCTCCTTGTCGTCCCCTCTCCTCTTGGCCATGTCATTCTGCTTCTTCTTGTACGTGGGCTTGGGCTGGCGTTTGGCACGACCCTCGATCTTGCTCTCACTTGTGTCCGAGTCATCGGCTCCACTTTCAGAGCCGGACTCATAAGGCCGTTTAGGTCCTCGCCTGGAGGACGGAGTTCTCCTGTCCTCTGACTTGTCCTCAGACTGAGCCCTGCTGCCACTGTCCTTGCTGACGTCCACCTCACTGGAGGTGGAGGCACTGAGGTTGACGGTGCATGGTTTGATCATGTCAGACATGGCTGTAGTGCTGTTGGATGTGGCTGTGCTGCAGGTGATAGTGAGGGCTGCCTTCTCGGGTTTGACCACTGGAGGGCCAGAAGGACTGCTGGTGCTCCTGTCCTCCTCCGAGTGCCGTGTTAGCCAGGCCTTCTTCAGCTTGTGGTAGTTGTTTGATTGTAGAGAACATGTGGCTGAAGTAGATGGCTGACCATTAGGGACAGGGCTGGATTTGTTGGGTGTTGTGGACCCACTCGCTGAACTGTTGCTGCTACTGTCAAAAGAAGGTGAGGGTTGGCTCATACGAGCTGGAGGGGGCGAGGGTTGAGTGGAAATTTTCTCCACCACATCTGAGCAAGAGACAGAGGTCCGTGATTGCGCTGCGGCCCATGCAGCTTTGTGCTTTTTCAGGTGGACAAACGAGGAGTGGTATAGCTGACCACCACCTGACACAGAGCCAGAGGGGCTGAGCTGAGGAGACCCTGCAGCAGTGCCTCCAGGAGAGGAGGTAGACAGCCGCTCATGGTTCTCTCCATGATGAGCCTGTCCTGTGCCAATGACACCTCTTGGGGAGTGACAATATTCAGAGTCCTGGGCAACTGACACAGCAGTCCTACAAACAGAAGAGGTGCTTTTGACCCCAACACTCTCATTCAGTTTTTTATACTGGACCCCCGAGTCACACAAGATAGAGTTTGACTGGATAACTAAGCTGAGCCCAGTGTCTTTAGCACCATCACCCGGCCTTAGGCTCTCTCCTTGGGGCTTTGCTGGGTAAAATCTTCCCTGGGGGGACTCCTTTGGGATTAGAGCACCAGATTTGTTAGCACCAAAAGAACTGTCATATTTGACAGATGTTGAGGAGCGCACAATGACAGATGCTGTTGCAGCCTGAGGCTTACACCTCACTCCTCCTTTTTCCTGAATGATGTCTCTGCTCCTCCATGCGTCCACTGGGCTCACCTCTGCTCTACTGGTGGGGCCCATGGACGTGTTGTGAGTGATTGCTCCGTGAGCTTTAAGGTCCCTGAGTTCAGGCAGCAGGGTGGGGGGTTTCTGCTGCTCCACGGAGCTCTTACTGCCCCCTGATGGTAAACTGACGGGCTGAATGGGGGTCAGAGTGGGAGGAGAGAGACGTCCACCGTAAACCACTCGCTCTCTTTCAGGTTCCTTTCGTTCTAAAGAGTGCTGTGTGGGGGGGTGGAAGACGGGGGCTCGGTGCAGAGAGGGCATGGCCCTGATCTGCTGCGAGCCTGGGGCTGACGAGGAGGACAGTGGAGAGATGACAGGGCTGTGGCGCTCCATCCTGTCTAACCCTGTGTGGAGCAGGTGGTGAGGCTGCACTAGCGCCACCTGCTGGCTTAGCTGCTCCGTGATCTTACCAGCCAGGCCCTCTCCTCCTTCGGGCTGATGCTTAATGAGAGGAGGAGGTTTGGACAGAGAGCCTTTAGAGCTGTAGCCTCCCAGTGACAATACTCCCGGGCTGGGAACAGCTGCACCAACACTCGCCACCACCCCTGACGCTCCCACACACACTTTGTCATAGAATGCACTGTCCTTAGATGGATAAAGTCTTGGGGGCTCGTTTACTACACTGTTGGACAGGGTAGTAAAGTAGTTGCTTTTCTCTTGGATGACATGGGGGTGTGCGTGAGCAGATTTGTGACTGGGGGAGGCCAGAGTGGGGATCCGGGGAGAGAAGGCAGGTTCACGAGTGTGGTCTCTGTCCCGGTCCAGGCTTTGCTCACTAGATCGCTGGATCTTTGCTGTGAAAGGTGCCACTTCAATGCTCTCCTTTAGGATCTGACGATTCTCCTCCTTATATTTAATGGCCCGGTCTGTCACGTGAATAATCTCCTGCAGAAACAGGTTATACATTTTGTTACCATTTCTTTGTACATCCTTAAAGATGCTGCAATTTTACACTGTGTTGCCATGTCTGTAATCCCTCAGTCGTCCAGGTAGCATTCATAGCAAAAGAAAATTCAATTCTGTCAACTGGACAAATGTCTTAACTCAAAAAACTTTTGCCCAGTTGACAGAATTCAATTTTTTTGCTACTTACTATAATTCTTGGTAATGTCTGCCAAACTGTATTTGCTTATAGATCTGAAAGCAGCAGCATACCTGACTGCCGAGCCGCCCTTTGTTGTGGTCAGGGTAAAAGCGATGGAGGTGGTCTTTTCCTGTGGGGGTCCGGCTCCTGTCGTTCTGCTCCTGTTTTAACTGGGCCAGGGTCATCGTCCTGATGGGCTCCATGAAGCTCTTCTTGTCAGAATCACTGTGAACATAAGTCAAGCAGCTTTTTACAGAATCCAAATATTTAGTTTTTACTCGACTCAGATTTAAACTCCGAAAGAGTGAGGCTGGTTTCAAGTGGAAGACTTTTTTATTTGTATACCTTTTAGCGTTTCTTTTTTAAACCAAAATGGAAGTAAACATAGAAGTATTGTTTTATGTCATGTCAAATTAACACAGTAAAACATAAGTCCTCTCAGGAAAATATATGGGCCTCTCTTTTGAATCATCTAAAATGCAGACTCAGTTCCACGCATGTGAAATCTTTCTGTTCATCTGTGAATCTTAACACTTACTCTTTATGGATGTCCACACATGTTTTGGACAGGGGTGGGCTAGTGTGTGATGTAATCTTGATTGGGCGGTGAGCATCAGCACTGGCCGGTCGGACTGGGACATGACTCAGCAAACTCAAAGCGTCTGCGCCGGCTCCGGCCTGGTGCAGCCATGGACTGGCAGTGTTCTGCAGAGGAACACAACTTGTTAGAGATGGTACCGAAATCTGGCATCACAACAGCACCAGTGACTTAACAGTCCACTGGATCAACAGGCTCCAGCCCCATTAGTACTCTTAATGGTGCCATGGAGTCAACGTAACTGTCACACGATCAAATAAGTACACCGAAAGTCTCCTTTTCTCATAAGTTACGTCCCATGCATGCAACCCGTTGGCCCTGCTTTGAAATTGTCCGACATTGCGCAATTGGTGCACATTTCAACAGTGCTTGCATAATCTGGCACAATATTTCACCAAACTGCTTTACAGAAAAGACTGTAGGGTATAAAAAGCAGATCACACGAGGAATAAGCACCTAGTTATTAGCCTAAAACTTAAAAAATATGTTTCAATTTAGTTACTACTCCTAGTTTGTAAAAAATCGACATATTTTAATTTGAAAGTTTAAATTAAAATCTGTATAGATGTTTCTGAGTAAAGGCATTAATTATAAAAGTACTTTTATAGCCAAAAACTGTTAAAACACCAGATTGATAAGCAGTATAGAAATAGAATAAGGCAGCGATATTGATAAATCCTTAACAACACAAATGATCACAATGCATCAGTATCTAATCTGATCTGATCTCATTCTTCCTGTACATCCCACATGTATTAAACATACCCTTCTGAGAGCAGCCTCAGAGCTCACTGGGACAGGGTTGTCATGGTGAACCCACTTGGCTGTGGGGGTCAGATTGAGGCCAGGGGGGTAAGATGTAGGTGTTCCATTGGGGTACTGCCAGAGGATTGGGTACAGACCCAACCCCGCTGCACCACCATGAGCCTGAGCCATGAGAGGGGGTGGAGGGGGGCCTTGTCCCTGAAGAAAGAAAACAGAAGATTTAATATTAAAAACATTGTTGTGTGCCCGTCTTAACTGTAGATTACAAATCTCATCAAACCTGAAGGAACTGCTGCTGGTGTGTCAGGGTAAGGTGACCCAGAGTACCGGGCGAGTCCAGCCGAGGAGGGCCCCCGAGAAGAGAGGCTGATGGTGAGGCCATGGCCGGGAGTACCCCTGGAGGTAACAGGTGTGGGTGAGGTAGGCCTGAGCTGTGTGGGGGAGCCAGGAGGTGTGGGGTGGGCGTAAGGCAGGGCGAATGTGGGGAGGGGAGGGCATGGAGATGGGGGTGCAGGTATGCCGCTACATGATTAGTGGAGACCGAGGGAGTGTTGTCGGCATCGGAACGAACAAGTGCAGGGTCCCTATAAACAGTGAAAGTCTCGTTCTTATCAATGATCAGAGGGCTCTTGGTGGTGGTGGGGGTGCAACGACCAGCAGATTCTGAGCGAGACTGAACCGGCTTAAAACTGGAGCGGGGCGTGTCCCCCGAGTCCATTTTGGAGGAAAGACGACCTACAGGGGAAGGAGAGTTGTCTATGTATCGCTGAATTTTATGTTTAGACACCTCTGGAGAGGTGTTTGGTTTAGGTTTGGAGATGTCCAACAGTCCTGGGGAGGGCTTGGCCCTGGGATGCTCTGGGCCTGTTGGGGGGTACATGTGAGGGTGGGGGTGGCTCTGGGGGTGGCCCTGAGGATGTGAGGGGTGCTGTGGTTTGACTTTGGGAGCTTCGGGGGGTGCAGGTTTGGGACTGGGGCTCTTTTTGTCTGGGCTGAGGCTCTGGTGCGGGTGAATTGGCTGGAGATGGTTTCTCCGACTGTCTTCGACCGATGGAGGAGGACTCCTAATTCCTGGATGTATGTGGCTATAGGGCGTCGGCTGAACTAAATGAGGAAGAACTGGCTTTTCCACAGTTTCTGATATGGACGTGACCGCTCTGAAAGAACAAAACACAAGGGCCAGTAAGTAAGACTTAGTAACTTGGTCTTCTCATGATCAATGTACAGATTTCCAGGACAGAACATGGTCTGTTATGTAAATGTGTAACACATTCAGCAACCTGTCCTACTTGGACACTTGTAACAGCCATCAAGTTCACACAAAAATCACAGAAATGTAACTATTAGCAATTCAAACTGATCTCTTATGCACCATGTTTAAGAGTTGAACCTTTGCACTGACCTGATCACCTCAGATTGGGCCATCTCAGTCTTGCTTGAGCTTTTAGGGACTGCGATAGCACCTCCAAGAATGCCGTGGGACTGTGGGGCGGGCTCTGGCTCTCTGCGGCTCTCTGATGGTGAGGGGGGCACTGGGGGCGAGCAAACTGGCGAGGGGTTCAGGGGCAGGTACGGAGACAAGGAGGTGGACTCCGCCTTTTGCGAGGCCAGGAGAGCAGACACAGCCTCAGAGCTCTCCTGATCTGCTGTGGCCTGGACATCGTCTGTGATGTCAATCACACTGCTGCCGTGAAGGCTGGCCTGGGGCAGCCCTGCAGGAGCAGACACAAACATGTAGCACACAGCAATGCATGCACTCTGACCTCACAGTGTAAACCACTGAGAGGACCGCAGCCATTCTATTTAGAATTTATAAGCCTTAGATCTAGATAAAAGTACATTGTGTACCAGAGAGATTTTCTGGGATAACCAATAATAGTTCATCAAATAACTGTCATAAGTATCCCTCCACCACTGTACTGAACAGTGAGCTGATCAAACCCAATAATAGCATCTGAGCATCTCTACAGGATACCTTATACATTTTACAACATTCAAGAGTGAAACAAACATTCCTGATATTCCTGCCATAGGTTTATACAATAACAGTTGAATCGTACCCTGTGGAGACTGGGTGATCTGCGTTACTGCCACCAACTCCTCCTCTTCTTTAGATATGATCTTATTCGTTTCCTTAAGAACTCCCTTTTTGCTGTCTTCTGACGACTGAAGTTCTGTCCACGGGGAGCGGCGACCAATTAATGACGAGGAGTTACTTTTGCATCCCTGGATAAGTGGTTTCTCATCATCCACCATTTTAGAAACATTTACTTTGACATCACTGTTTCGAGTCTTTAGCTCATTCTCAGAGTTGGTTTCAGAGGAGGAGGAGGAAGAGGAGGATGATGACGAAGAAGATGATGATGAAGAGGAACAGGAGGAGTGAGCGGTCCTTTTGTGAGGGTTCTCAGAATCACTGCTTTCTGATAGGTCCGACGTAATTTCAGTCTTAAGTCTCTTAGGTCCCGCCTTTTTCTCATCCTCATCTCCTTTTCTGCGTTTGTTTATTGCCAGCTTGGCCTTTGACTTTGAGTCTGGAAGAGAAAACATATGTGGTAAGTACAGTTTTAATATTAGTTGAATAGTGATGTGAAGGTTAAGGTAGTGGGAGAACATGACAACTTTTTAAATTACTGTAAAAAAGCTGACTGAAAGATCACACTGCAAGTTTGTTCAATTTTTTATTTCTCAAATAAAGGTGTAATGTCATACTACTGCATTGTTGTGGTTGCTTTTATAGCCCATTCACATTTGTGCAGTACAATGCTATTTTTACCAACACGTTTTAGCACATTTCTGATTATTATTATTTCTGATTACCTTAATATCATTTGAGTATTGAGTATTGTCTTTGGGAAAACAAAAAAATATATATACATATGCTCTTTAGTCCATATTGCCACCCATACACTAATCTGACATAGACAGATATCTACACAAATATAATTTGGCTTTGCTACAAACGGTTACATTGTGCTTCCTTTTGTGATATTTTCTTACTCAATGAATTGAGGACACAGGTGTGCTCTTGGCGTTCCTACCTCGTGCCAGAGTATCTTTGTCCTCTTCTGGGACACTGCTGTCGGAGCCTTTCCTCCTGGATGAGCGGGCAGAGCGGGGTTCTTTGGGGTCCCGTGTGCCGCTGCTGGGCGAGTGGCTGGCCTGCTGCTGGCTCTGCTGCAGGGAGCCCACAGAGCCTTGGGAACCTTTAGTGTTTCCTGATGAGGTCATAATGGGCCGGGGGCTATTGGCCTGAGCTCTGGTGTAATGACTCTGTAAGAACATAGCAGCAAACATTCAAAAATACGTTCAGTTATATTTATGAAAGGCGCAAAAAAGAATAGTTATGGTGTCAGATTATAGAGGGCTGTAATGTCTAGTAATGAACAATCTAATGAGTCTATGGTATAGGTTATCAGTGTGCTGTGAACATGTAGTGTCAGTGTGCGCTGTTCGCTCTGAGGTAGGTACCTGAGTAGTGCCAGTGGTCCCGCTGGGTCTCCCTCCTGCCATCTTTAATGTGTCAACAATTACCAGGAAAAATCAAAACAAAAACAGAGCAAAATCAAATAAACAGAAAAAAATAGGGCACAAGGAAAGATTGTGTTAATGAGTGCGGGGACCAAACATCACAGACTGCATTTGAGCCACTGATCCTTCACCTCCTGTGCATGGTTTAACTTTACTTTATGCTGTGTTATGTGTGAATTGTGACTATATGTTTTAAAGCCATATGTTAAGTTAGTTAGTATTAGTTAGTATTAAGTTGCTTTTTTGTTAGAGGTATATTCATTTATAAGTGAAAATGTCTTAAATGGTCTGGTTTGCTGTACCATTAGGAAATATGTAAAAAACATTTGACAGGAGGGAAAGGTCAGGGATCCAAATACAAGTGACTGTGCTCATCACAAAAATATAACTATACTACTCATCATAAAAGATACAGAAAGAAAGAACAGAGCAGACCGTGAACGTTTTGAATAACACAGTGACCTCTGCTGGACACAGTAGGGTACAGTACATAACATGGGTACAAGGACATGGCCACAGGCCTCATTTATAAAGTTTGCAAATAAAACTAGGTGTGAAAGTGAAATCTATGCAGGAAATGCATGAACACGTGCAGATATTAACCAAAAACATCTTGGCCCAAACTGATTTTAGATTTGGAAAGATGACTGCAAGACCATTCACAGAAATGGAGGGCTAATTAGGTGTAAAGCAAATGAAGCAATCATGTTTTATGCGATAGACACTTTTTATGACTTACAACTGAATGAAATCCTTTTATTTTTTAATTCTGTTGTGCAAAGTCAAATAGAATGTGAAATAGAAAGATTTTGTCCAGTATTTCTGAGGAGCACACAGGCTGTGCAGTACTTTCATAGAGAGTAGAGTCTGTGCTCTGCGTTATGGTTAGTGGTGAGAACTGAAAGGAGAGTCAACCACAGACCGACAGACTAAGACTTAATTTGAATATGATTTTGCTTTAAGGATTTGGAATATAAACTGTTAGATAATATCCATGAAGTCAAGTTTGTGTTTATTATGTTGTGAAGACTGATAAGATTTATTAGTAGCTGTGTGCACTTTTTATGTTGAATATACATAACTGATCTGATGGAAGACATTCTAGCATAATTTTACAAATGAGGCCCCAGGTGTAAAGTATTAAGAGCCAGTTTATTAGAATGCACTGTTTGTGCGACAGAGAGCTGACCCCAAAGCGGAGTTTGTGTGGCTCTACAAATCAAAACAAATTTGCTCTCACTGTCACACAGAGGGAACATCTCTGTGGCTGCTGAAAATAGTTTAGAGGCTCCTTTGACTTACATGAGCAGAGTTGTTGTTGTTCTGGCTCGAGCGTGACCTTCTTCTCGATTGGATACCAATATTTTCTCCTTTCAGCAGCGAATGGACAACATCATCTAGAAAGGTCATCTGGAGCATAGATGGGTCAACGTTCTGAGGCTCTAGCACCTGGATAACACAGATAATACAAATGTATTTAATACCAGACACCCTGCCAAAGAAAAAAAAATTTTTGTAACTATGCATTCTGGAGTTTAGGTATTTACCTGGTCGTTCATAACGACCATATTGCGACTGAAAAGGTCGTGGTGTGTAATGATGCCAGTGAACCACTGGGTGGCCGAGTCCTGTCTATACACACGTACACGGTAGCCATTCAGAGAATAAGGACCTGAAAAAAAAAAAAGAAATTAAGTCTGTCCTTCAAACAACCCATTTCACATGACAGGTTTTCAGATAAAATCATACCTTGCATAAAAATTTCTTGAACCTTCTGGTCCTTGAGCCAGCTCTTAACCTCTTCATGGAGCTGTGGGTGGTCTCTTAGGACTGGGCTCTGGCTGTCCACCTCATCCTGAAACACACACAACTCAATCAACTCTAGGCCTCATATATGAGATGTATTCTTCATATGAATGTAGACCAAACAAATAGAAAAGTAAATAACAGAGTCTAGAGTGCTCTGGGTCTACATCATGGTTGGACTATGACCCAATGAAAGCAGGTTTGATGGCGTCATTGACAAGAAATAACAATCAAGCTTTTATTATAATTTTCTAATCTTCTGTGATACTATTATTTGTTGTTTCAGGGCTGTGTGCAAATTTGGCATCAAGACTGCACAGTTAGAATAATGATTGAATGTGTAAAATATGACAATCTTTCACCTTAACATCTAAAATGGCAATGTCTCAATTAAGTTCATATCCATAACAAACTTTGAGCTACAAAAATTACAAGTAATCATGACATCCCGTTTCTGTTTCACATCTGTTCAACATTAAAGCATTGTCTAATGTGAAGAAAGGTTCATAGGGACCATCATGTATCATTTTGCTTTATCTGTATTTAGACAACATCTCAACCTGCCTTCTAAATCCTCTGTTTGACTTCAAAGAAGTGAGACAAGCTTTTACGACTGAAAGCCAGTTTTTTCAGTTCACAAGGAGAATGTAGTTGTAGCTGATACAACAGGACAAATAGGAAAACAAGCAAGACAGACTAAATTCACTCCTCAGCTGTCCCACTACAGTGCTCTGATGCTGCACAGACCATGCCAGCTGTTCTTATCTACATACTACCATTTCACTCGCTAATATTAGAAGTCTATTCTTGTAGTGGGGGAGTACAGTGAGCTGAGGGTGTTTGGGTGTCTGCCTCAAAGTGGAAGGGGTCTCAGCACAACAGACAAGATCGCAAAATCAGCATGACTCAATTTAAAGGAGCACTTTGCAACCTTTCCAATGTATGGTCATCCACCTGCCTACTTCCATGAAGACAATATTACTTTTTCTTGAATTTTCCACATTTCCATGGAGACGTTATTGCTTTGTCTTGAATTTTCCACAGTATGGCATTGAACTTTTCCATATCCATGGAGACAACCTGATAGTGCCACCAGGAAAAGTTACAGGTCAGATCTGAAGAGAGACAACCTCGCTCACAGTAAGAAGGCAGGTTTGAGGTATTTTTGAGCAGTAAGCTCATGCAAGCTAGATTATGTTTAATTCCATACTGCGGAACATTAAACAATCAAACCAATAACATCTTCATGGAGACAACACACCAGAAAAGTTACATATTGCACCTTTAAGTACAACTGTCTCAGTAACATGTAGGCTGATTATCTCCTAACACAACGTAAGGTGGCTCTGTGACCCCATCTGAGCCACTTTTCTTCACACACTTACTTTAACACTGCTGTGTATATTAGTAGTCAACACAGGAAGTACTTTTGATATGATAAATAACAGCCCCAAACTGCATCATGATGTACCATTATATTGCATAGTTGCTAATGATACCTAACTTGTACAAACTCTGGTGCAATGCAGTAATGACACAAGTAACAAAACTGTGCTTAATCACAGAATGGTAACCTTGGCTCCCTGAACAGTCTACTCTGTATCCATGTAAACAAACCCAGCCCCGCCAGCATTTGTCTGCACTCATTTGTACTGTCTGCGTGTGAGTTAAACAGCCAACAAACGTGCCCAAACTCGCTCTAAGATTTCGCATCAAGAATTTTGCCCTTGTACAGTATCAAACACTATGCACAGGTCCAAGGGGTTCTCTAGTGCTCCCTCAGGTGGGCTCCTGTAATGATTCACCAAACTGGAGTGACTGGCACTAAGAATATGCAACTTTTCCCACCTGTCCACAAGAGGCTGCCATTTGCAACAATATTTGTACTTATTACCAATAATATGTGCCGCATATTGTGGCATAGTGTGGAAAAATGCACTCTGTTATGGGAAATTCACAGATATATTGCTCCAGTCTTTGTCTACCCATGTGTCAACAATAACACATGGGTAGACAAAGACAGCAAATAACACTTTTTATGGCTGTAAAAATTTGAACCTGACTAAACAAATACATTGATGGAAATGCCTTCAATTTAACCAGAGATCAGCCCTGTGTTACACTCTTGACTGAAACAAAAATTGTGAAAATAAATAACTAGTACCATTTAATAACCTTTTATTAACTGTCCCACCCTCTGTATGGGACTGCTATCCACTGCAGCTTTGGTTCGGGAAATTACCCTCTATCACTAATAAACATGATTGTTGATTGCTTATCAGCTGAGCCTTCACACAAGAGACCATGTGGGGCAGAGTTACAACAACAGACATAACAGTTTAAAGTATTACACCAAGCAACTTCTATGAAGAGTAGATCATCATATTGCCATTACACATTACACAATGAAGATCATATTCAATCAGTGCCAGATTAAAGTACAGATAGCATAACGAAGTGCTAGTGCCAAGACAAATACCAATCTAGTGGTAACATAAAAGAAAGCACGGCTCTTATGCCACACAGTCAACAGGCTGCAGTGAGTTAGACTATAGCTTGGGGATATGATGCACCAAAAATAGAATAGAAATAGTGCTCAAAATGATAGCCGCGCAGCATCAAAGCAGAGAATCACATCTTAGAAGTCATAATTCACTACAGGGAAAATGACTAATGAGTAGGTAGGCGAGGTAGAGAAATAAAATGTCATTAATCTTAATCTAATACTTTCAGATTCTTTGTTTATGTAAATGGGGTGTGTTCAAATAATTGCAGTGTAGCGTTCAATCATAAGCCTAATTTAGCAAGTGTCATACAGGTTAACCTTATTTAAGAACAATGCAGCATGGGATTTTTTGCCTGGCAAGTCCAGAATGATTTTTTTTACAGAAGGATATTGGTCAAGTCACCACTCCCTCCATCAAGCCGAGCTCAGTCCCGTAAGCAGCCATATTTGTTGAAATGCACCAGTGATGTAAAGTACTGAAGTGTGTATTCTGGATCCCAGGCAATGGGATTTTAACATTTCAAAATATTAACTCATCTACCTCTGATGGACCACATAGTAGAAATGAACACACAATGACACTACTGTAACCTCTCATGTGCACATATGATTTCTGTACTTGATAGGGCTGGTGTGTGGAGTACTAGTTGGTTTGAGCCTGGTAATAATAATATACCAATAATTACTATACCAAGGTGTATAATTTTTTTGTAGTACATTAACGTTAGATAGATGAACAATAACCACATTCTTAACTTCATTGAATACCAATTGTGTTTACATAAACCTTTCATTGTGCTACTTTTTGATTGCAGAAAAAAAAAATGTAATTTACAAGGTTCATTTAGAGGATTTACTGGGATTTCCATGCTTAAAGGTTATTGTGTTACTGGCATTAAGTAATCTTCAGTATTATACTGTGCTGTAATGTGATTTCTCAAGGAACAATGTGTTTTGGTGACAGCCTGGGTAGGGCTTGTATGTGAGGAGGGCCGGTGTAGGTGGGACCTGGTAGGGCTTGTGTTTAAGCATGGGATGATATTGAACTTGTGTCACAATTATCATGGCCAAAATAATTGTGAGTAACAATAATATCGTAATTTTTGTTTATATTATAATTATAAATTTCTGAATAAGCTCTAAGCTAATACTATTATAGTATTGCACTTTGTTAGTGAAACAACAATCTAGAGAACATAAAAGAAGGTGCAATTTTTGAGAAGATATAAAGAAAGATATTTCTTTGTATCTATATCTATATCTTTTTTTTAATCGCAATTACAATATTATTGTTTATTGTCCCATCCCTACTTGTGTGAGGTGTACCAGTGTGTGTATGGTACCTGGTAGGGCTTGTGTGCCTCTGTGCGTGTGTGTGTGGTACCTGGTAGGGCTGTAGAGTGGTGTGCTCTGGCAGGAAGTCGAGCTGTCGGTCCAAGAGGAACTCCACAGCAGTGACGGACGACAGGAGGCTCTTTCCCACCACGGGTTTGAAGGACTGCAACACAAAACGCAAAATTCAGGATTAATTTGTTTTCTTTCATCTTTTTACCATAGTGAATATTTCTGTTGATATGTTTAAAGCAATCAAAGTTGTCAATCAAGCAATCCATTTCAAGCTAAATTTTGATACCAATTAAAAGGGTTGATACTCTATACAAATTATAATTACACAATTGCAATAAAAACACATGAGAATGTAATATTCAACACAAAATACTAATAGTTTCACTAATAGTCCAAGGTGGCCTTAGCTCTGTTTCTTGTTTTAGTATGAACTCTTGAGCTACAATTTAGAAGTCCAATTTTGTCCAAATTATGTATATTTTTCGGTATCGATATTTGTCCAAATGAATATCTAGTTCCAGTATTGGGTTTAGTACTAATTAGTATTGTTGTTTCATTGTTTTTGACAACCTTACTCCACTGCATTTTGTTATTTGGTCCTTAGATACAGGTAACCCACCTAGCTGTGTATGTGTGTGTGAGTCAACAGGTAAAATGCTTTGAGTGCCCTCGGTGGAGGAAGGAAAATGCTATATCAATGTGACTGCTTATTTATTCATCAAATGCTCAAGAACTCACTCCACTAGTGCCTACTCAGCTCCTCTCTGCTTTATTTGGCATGGCTCTACTCGGCTCTACTCGGCTCTACTCGGCTTTCACACTTACCCAATGGGTGCTAACAACACTTTTTAGTACCTGCCTTCCTCTGGTTCAGATCAAGCCAAAACTAGAACGTGGTGTAGACTGTCAGCTGTGTGACCAGACATGTGGTAGGCCTACACAACATTTTTTATTATTTATATTATTATCTTATTATATTATGATGATTACCTATTATTGTTAATATCAAAACAGGTTGAAACTAATTATAGTCTACATTTCCTCTCATTTTAACAAATGGGTAGGGTTCACATCACAACGTTCTAGAATCTGTCTAGTTTAAAATGGAGCTGGAGACAGGTCAGAATTCTATGGTAGAATTTGCCATTTAACTGTCAGATTGCAGATTTGTTGACCTGGTTTATGGTCCATATTTCTGCAATTAATAATTCTATCCACATGAAACAAAATTCTCTGTTACTAAACTAAAGTGGTACCATTATTCAACGGCAGAGACGTGATTGTTGTCAGTTGAAAAGACTTTAAGCTAGGATGTTAATATTGCAGGATGGTGGACCCAATCCCTAACAAACAATGATAAGGTTCAAAGTTTGTGGATTTCTGTGTTGGATATTTCTTTCAAAAACAGTACATCAGTACATTTTTACATTAATGCAAATCAGAAAAACAAGCTTCCCAAAGTACCCAAGAATCACCAACAAATAAATAACAAACAAACTGGACTCAATGTCTCAAAATGTCTCAATTTTGAATGAATAAAAGCTATCAGAGAAGGGAATGCGCTTTTAAAAAACAAACAATGGCTTTGTGGAGGGGATCCGTTTGTAGTCTACATGTTTCCACTCATTTTAACCCATAGTACAATGTGACACTAATGGCCCTTCTTATAGACAAGCAGAAGTCAAATGGACACACTAAGAGGAAGTGCACTTGAACAGGAAGTACGCTCACTTCCTGCTGCTGTCGTGGAGCGCTCCATTCAGCCTGACTTTATGTGCACTTAGCAGGTTCCCAGGGGAGAAATCGGGTTTGACACAGCTACTCAAATAACAACACAATAACATCTAGAATCAAATCTACTAGATTCACCATAAAGCAACCCAAAATATCAAAGAGCTTATTTTGGATAATTTGGATCATATGGCTCAAAATATAAAATCTATTCAGTCACAATTTTCTGATTTATTTTGTCTATTTTGTAATTCTTTCAATATTAATTTCCTGATCATAACCAATACAGACTTTTAATCACTGAAATTTAACTCAAAACAATAGTCAAATTTATCCCTCAAAAGTCTGAACTCTGCTCCAAACCACATGATTTTACTTACAGAGGATTGGCAGTAGACCTATGGATTAATAAAACTCAATTGGGGCTGTGCAATTACACTACGAACTCATCCACAGTCCTCTTTCACTACCAACCTATACTCAAGCAATGTAGTAACATTTTATGCAGGGTTCAAATATAGCTTCATATAAGTCCTTTAGTCAGGTTTTCGGCCCAAACAAGATATTGGCCTATGCTGGAGATTTAAAACTGATTACCAAATGTTAAAATGTGACAACAGCTATACATACCCATCTGTTTTGTGCTTCACTTTGCCTCCAATTCTTTGTTTATTTGGTTTATTTTCAAAGGGCTGCTCAATGATGAAACAACTAAACTGACTAAAATCACTATTATTTAAACAATTTTTATACACTGTTAAAAAGTGACCCAGACTTTTGTGATTATGTTTTAGATTAGAAATTAGAGGGCAGAAACCCTTATCACTCAGAACAGAATTTGATTGGAGCAATAATTGTAATCATGATTCAGATAAAACATTTGATTGTTGGATAGATTGTACCGCCTTACTCTGCTCTTTACACTGCCCTAACGTCCTTTCTAATTAATGTGTTTTGTACCCATTAGATTTTCACAGAATAATACCATTCTCTACATCACCACAGTGTGTTCAATCAATACAATAATCACTATAACACACATAAAACACTACAATGTTAAAAAGATCCACTCCTCAAAGCACTGCAGCTGCCTATGGACTCTATAGTAACAGACTTCTAGATTTGATAGATTGACAGCTTATATTCTAAAGCAGAAGGGACAGTGATGTAGCCTAGTTTCCTTTTATACCACTGGTAACAAGAAAACTACTATAATACTAACAAAATGGAAACAAAGAGTCAACAACAGCGTCTTAGACATGTAATCACATTAATCATTTGCCATATAAAGTCTTGTCAGTGTGTGGAAAATGGATGGAGGTGATGTCACTAGCATGAGACCAAGCTGTCAGTGTGGGAGTAGGTTCTTGCCCATATGTTGCACCCCTCATGCGCCAAAACCAACCACAGCGCTAAAAAACACTCACCCCAAAAACACGCTAGACCACTATGCTAACCCAATCCAGACAAGTACACCTAGTATCTTCTTCCAACTCTTCTCATGTTTCAGCTAAAAGACACAGCCATTACTGCAGAATCCGAGTGCGGGCTAATGGCTACAGCCCCGGACCACCGCACAACCCCCCTCCCTTACCTCAAAGTCTGGATAGCTTGGAACAGTACGGCACAGCTCCACAAATCCACTCAGCGCGGTCTATAGGCGGGGAGAAGACAGAGAGCCAAAGAGAGGCACTATTCCACGGCCGACATTTTAACTGCTGCTGAGGCACGAAGGAGCGGGGGAGGAGGAAGGACGAGGAGGAGGAGGTGGGGTGACGCAAGCTCGCACGCTCACTCCACACACCCAGGGAGTACTGCACAAGCGCCTGTGAACATTTAAAGGAACACAACGGTCTCCAGGCTTACTCACTTTATAGTACGCAAATAATACAGTGCCAGGCCACAATGACTAATTGTCAATAGGTTAGGGGTTGATGTAACTGATCAGGGCTAGGTTCAGAAACTTATTTGCCCAAAACAATGAGGTAGATGCCCTCAAAACTGTTTATTCCATCAGGGACATAAATATGAAGACATTTTGGCAATCCAATGGAAAAGTGCTAATAAATGTCTCTAGAGTATTAGCATAGAATAAAAGAGTGTAAAATGAAAATTAAAATGCAGAAATATCACTTTATACCCTCATTTGAAAAATTACAATGTAACTACTTTTATACCTGATCAAATTTGTCATATTTTCAAAACCACATTGACAATATTATCAGTTGTTTCATATTTCTGTCCACTTATACACCGGCCTATTCCAAGATAACAATACCAAGATTTATTAATGGGCCACCCTAGAGTCCAACAGAACTCCACTGAGAATCTTGTCTTTACCACCATTATGATAAATTAATGCAATACAGGACAGAAATGAATGTTATTGACATCACCAAAAGTGACGTTTTCAAATCTAGTTTTGGTCAGGCAGTTCATTACTGACTATATGGATTCTAATATGAAGGTGCAACATGAGAAAAACAACAAGCCCTGTAACGCTGCCATGAGAAAAGTGTTTCTCAATTACAGCTAATGACAGCAACCACCTTGGTCTACAGACAACACCTTAATTACCTACCTACAAACACGCTCAGGACATACCCAACTCACTCCACTTAAGACAACTTAAAGTACACAAACAATTCAAGGGGCAAAATTGTGGACTGAAATCAAACCAGGAAAAAAGCAAGTAAAATCACCTCAAAGAATACAAGTGCAGATCTGCTGCTGAGATATGGGCAAAACTTCATAGACGTTTGACTAAGGCCTCATTTCAGTCTGATTTGTGCATTTAGAATATGATGGCAAAATGAAGCACATACAAGGAACAGTGAAGTTGGTAGTTTCAATGAATTTTAAGAACAACCAATTGTCCTAGTGCTGTCACTAGGCTTGACTAATACACACAGTGAATACAAGTTGGCAGGGCAACACAAATAACAAACAGACCTTCCCAGATTCATACCAATATAAAGAGTACCATAATTCTGGTCAGATACACTGCATCACTTCCAGAAGTTTCAGTGCCCTGACACAAGTTACAGCAGACTGATGAGAACAGAATGTCAACACAGGGAGAGTTCAATATAATAAAAAGTATTACCATGTGGCTTTATAATGGTACTGATAAAGATCACGACTATTCTACAACTATTCAGGAATGGTCCTATACTGCACTCACAAATCTATCTGCCCTGCACCAAATCAGAACCAGTCTAAGAAAAAGATTTATTGCCATTGTCCGTGAACAAAATTCACAAACTCTGGAATGTGCTTCAGTGCTATCGTGCAACATAAAATAATGAATGAAAGCAATAAAATATAAACTAATTTAAACAAAAGACAGGCAGGAAATAAAATGTAAGAAATAGACCGACTGAATAGAAATACAAAATATACAGCATGGACAGTTATTTTTGCAGTGAGTTGTTTAAAATGACAGGTGTTATGAAAGCCACACCTGTCCTGTGCTCCCGTTTCTGTGTTTACGACTCATTCAGGCAGGTGAATAGTACTGCATATGGGCAAAAGCAAAAGCTGAGCCACACTACAGTCACACCACAAGACTATTACAGTTTACAAAAACACTGACTAAAGAGTGGGGTGCAGAGTATGTGAGAGCAGTAAGAATGTAGCAGACAAATGGGACACAGAGACTGAAGAGCACAGCGGTGACCTTTGACCCGCTCAGGTCACTGTGGAATGTGACAAATTTACAGAGTACAGTAGCACATGCTGAGTACTGCACAGCCATAACAGTTCAAGGTTCACACAGGACATTACCCAGTTTTTCCCTTTACAAGTTACTTTAGTTAATAATGCAAGTAGTTATACAGTGTGTGTTACAGTATTGACTGGACAAAGTAATAAAGGTAAGAGCAGGTAGAACATGGCATCATAAAGAGCAATATCAGCCTTTTCACTTTCAATCTGATAGCGAGACAGATAACAGCAATGCCAAAAGCCTTTGTAGGCATCACCATTGTTTTTACTTCTCTGTAAACTGACGGTAAATATGAAATGTTTTAGGTAAAAAAACCATAAATTTCACCGTCTGAGAAAGTTCTTTGTCCCCCACACCATCAGATTACACAACTCTCTGGCCTAGCACAAAAACACATTCTAATAAACCTGATAAACATTTTTTTGTGTCTATTTTAAGACAGTTTTTATTGTTTTTTTAGTGATTTATCAGTTGGTTGTTGTCTGAGTAGTTGACCGCAGTTGAATTTCCTCTGGGATTAATAAAGTTTATATTTATCTATCCATCTCTGAAAAAGCAGACAAGAGAATTGGCCAGAGGAAGCCACTGTTCAGCTGCTGTTGAGAACAAATGAACGTACAGATTTTATTTGACAAACAATATTTATTTAATAAGTTATTGTTCATACAATTTTGTTAATTATGACGATTCTTGGTTGAAAGTATGTATGCTGTATTGATTCACACAGACAATTGATCAAGAAGTGGCACATGTGAGACTGAGTCATTTTATTTTTCCCCATGTCACTACCAAAGTGAACTCCAATCACAGTTCAGGGTTGAGGGTTAAACGCCTGATGCTCCTGTACTTGCTCAGAAGCACTTTATTAGGGTATTACACCCATAGACCAGCCGACAGAGCAGCAGCAGCAGCCATCTTTGTTGTGGGCTCATATTGCAGTGTGAGTATAGCACACAGAGATTACAGCAGCCCGCTCCATCTGCTGCTCAGAGGAACAAACAGAACGCACTCTGACCCACTTTCACTGGGCTGCACCGTGCCGCCACCAGAGCCAGCACCTATCTCACAGGGCTGTGGGTGTATCAGCTCAACGGTTTTATTTTATTAACTGAAAGTAGCTTGTTTAATTTAGGAAACAGTTAATTAGTTTTATTTGTATTTGCCTTTAATTCAGCAGGTTCCCCATAGGGCTGGGTATTACCAAGAACCTCACAATACAATATCCCGATACAGAGCCCTCGATACGGTCATAGACTGTATATATAAATTGACACAGCTAACCTGCTAGCCACTGCATTCCAAATGGGAAGTGAGCATGGGCACACGTCCAGCTCCATCGACTCTGGCTCCAATTCACTTTTGTTTCTCACTCCTCACTCAAATGGGAAGTGAGCATGGGTGCGCTTCCGGCTCCATCGACTCTGGCTCCAATTTACTTTACATTGAAAAACTGTCGCCCCTCTCTCTAACTGCTGCTGTCTTGTCATTTTGGTCTTAAAATGTTTGTATTACCCCGTTCTGCATGATTCTGGTATTTTTATTTCACTATTGTGTCCGTAAATCTAGATATGATCATTAATAACAGACAAATCAGGTGCATTCTTTCCCTGAGGTCACTCCTGCTAGCATTACCAACAGGTTTGATTGACAAGGTTGCTAAGCGCCCGCTCCCTGCTAAACCAGCGGTGTGGATGGGAAGGAACGTTACCTTCAAGAGTCTAGCTCTGGATTGGCTCTCAAATATGGAACTTAGCTCCAAATTCGCCCCTACAACAGCTAGCCTTGATGAGCTTCATTTGACTGGAGCCGAACGCTGTGGGTGACGTCACACTCCCTTAGTCCACTTTACAATGGCCTTGATATCAGAACACAACTGATTCATGAAGAACACCAACTCATTACAGCTCAGCAGATTCAGCCTTAACGCCGTAGGCAGCAGGTAAGTGTACAACTTTGTAAAGAATTAACATTGTTTTAAAGTATTGCCATACACATGTCTGTATTGATATGAGTATTGCCGTATCGATTTTTTCAGTACAGCCCTAGTTTCCCGATGATATTGTGCTTTTACTTTATTGTACATCTAGACGACAAAGCAATTAATAGCAAATGTAGTGTAGTTTAAAAAAAAAAAAAAGTCTCCCTCAGAGTCTGGACCAAAGCCACTCAATCTAATCTAAAACTCTCAAAACATGCTCACAAAACATTACTAACAAATCATAACACATCTGTACTAAATTATATGCCGTAAAAAGCCAACTTTTGACAGTGCAATCATGGTTTCAACAAGGACCCAGATAACTTATTTTTTCCATAACCAAGCAGTCTAATGTATAGCCTAACTTGTACAATTCGCTCTCATTTTAAAAACAGTATTTGGTTCAGATTTTCAGTGTAACTCTTATTACTAATAGATCCAAGCACTGCAGTTGAGGTTTGGGCAGAGGGAGAAAAGGCCAGTTGCCAGGGCAATAACAGTCCTCTCAAAAACTCTGACCCACTTTCACCACCCCTGTGTAACACACTGGAGCATTGAAATCAACACATCCAGAGACAAAACAACAGCATAGTTACCAGAAGCTCCTCGAAACATAAGAACAAAGACAACATATGAGGACAGAGCCTTGTCTTATAACAGCTGTGAACTCAGGAATTTAAAGGCGCACTATGCAACGTTTCGGTAGAGGGTCCATCACCTTGTATCCACAAAAACATTGCTTTGTCTGAAATGTTCCACAATATGGTATTAAAATTATATCTCCATAAAGACAAGCAGGGTCAGATCTGTGGAGAGGTGACCAGTAAGTTCACAGTAAGAATGCATGTTTTCCAATGTATTGTAGCAATAAAAGCACTAGTAATGGAGTATTTGCTATATAATTAAGTTCTATGCCATATTGTGGAACATTCCAGGCAAAGGAATAATCTCTCCACGGAGAGAAGAAGCTGGCTCACCCTCTACCAGAAAAGTAACATAGTCCTTTAACTGAAAATATGTTACTTATTAACGTAATGTGGTTTGTTTGAGGAAACAGCTGTGCCTTATTTGAACCTTAATTTAAGTACAACTAGATAAATCATTACAAAATCAATACTCATTAACATTAGTGGTGCCTGGGACAAGAAGCAGCACCACTAAAAATAACAGCCATGTAACAGCCACAAAAACAAGCATTCTATGGTGCCTAAATTTTTAAGCATTTCTTGCAAAAAAAAAAAAAAAAAAAAATTGAAGTTCATGTTAACAGCTATGCAACTTCTTTACCATGGGTTATAGGTTAAATATTGATGATGACCAAATTATTATGTCTGAGACCGTATCACATGGTAGGGCTGCAAGATTCATCACAATTAAATCAAAATTGCAATTTAAATGGCAAATTGCAAAGGCTGAAGGCTTGAAGTAGCATAATTTCCACCACAAACAAGCACATTTGTTCTTATTCTGCATAAAAACAGCTAACCCTGCAGTTTAGATCTGTACAAACATGTGGTTCTTAGTATTAGCTTGTCATTTCACTATTTTTGTCAACACAAATCACAAATCTATTCGCAATTACAATTCTTGTCAGAAAAATCACAACTCGATTTTTTTCCACAAATCATTCAGCCCTATTACACTGGTTTATTTCATATAGAGGAGTGAAAGAAAAGTCAACTAGAAACAAGGATAAACTTGTATCAACAGACTTGATACAGATTCCGATACTACAATAATAAAAAACACTATTTAGACAATAGAATGTCATTTTTAACTCTCAACTCTTGTTTTTCACTAATGAAATGTAATTCTTGGCTCAGATAAGAAGAGGCGGCCCACTGCTCTTGACAGGTTTGCTGACAGCATTTAAGGACAGGGAATACGCTGAGAACAAATGAGTTAAAACCTGCGCAAACCTTTTATATTATCATAAAGTCTGACATATTTTCACTGTCTCCACACAGAGCTGTCTAACGGAGCACAGGACACTACTCAAGTCCAGCCAAATGTGAATGTGAGCCCAACTTCATTTTCCAAAGTGGGCCATTGTTGCTAGGAGACAAAGTAGGTCTCAAGGCGTCTGCAGCACAGTCAAGGCAAACAAAGAAGAAACACACATCCCTGGTACTGCACAAGGGCAAAAAGTAGGACTTTATAGAAGCAATTTACAGCTGAAATACGGCAGTGACAATAACACCCGGAAATGAATCATGTACAACTCCGCGGAGGGCCAGTCATTTTATATGCCGTGTTTTAATGGAAAACAGGGCTGCCAAGAACTGAGTGTACAGTTAAAGTGGATCTCGGTGACCTCAAAACATTTCCAAGGCCTTACAATTGTTCTGATGGAAGTGGCAAAAGTGGCTCAGTGTAGAGAGAGGTCACCCACAAACATGAAGGATGATGGTTCGATCTAGCTAGTGCATACTGCTGTTGTGTCCATGGGCACTGTAATGTCAACAATGTGAGTTCAGAGTTAAAAAGTTAAGTCACGCTCATAGACTGTATATATAAATGGACATAGCTAACCTACTAGCTGCCACATTCCAAATAGGAAGTGAGCATGGGCATGCTTCCGGCTCTATCGACTCCAGTTCACTTTACATTGAAAAACTGTCGCCCCTCTCTCTGCAACTGCTGCTATCAGGCTCGTTGTTTTGGTCTTAAAATGTTCGCATGAACCTGCTATACATGAGTATTTTTATTTAGCTACTGTCTCCGTAAATAAAGATGTGATTTTAAGTAACAGTAAAATCAGGTGCCTTATTTCCCAGAGGTTGCTCCCACTAGCGTTAGCAACAGGTTTGAGTGACAGTGTGAGTAAGCACCCGCTCACTGCTAAACCAGCAGTATGAAACTCTGCTCCAAATTCGGCCCTATAACTGCTAGCCACGATAAACTTCATTTGACTGGAGCCAAATGCTATGGGTGACATCACACTCCCTTAGTGTACTTCTTTATACAGTCTATGGTCATAACAGTACCAACAAGTAACCACATATACGGAAGTAAGGGTTAACAAAGACTTATGCTTTTATCCAGTATGCAGTTATAATCTATGACACATGGATCATCATTTGGTATTTTAAACATTTCGCAATATTGCTCTACGACTTAATCACACCTTTATAAAAGAAACTGGTCCACTGACTTCCTTTTTAAAACTCCAGAGCCGATTACTGCCTGCTCCTTTACAGTGTGCGATCGTAATGTCATTATTACAACAAAGTGTTATGTGTCTGGAGCATGCTAACGGCCCTGTCTATTGATAGCATATCACAGTAGACAGCTGTGGATTTTTTTAAATTTGAAGCAAAAT